>JAOXYA010000588.1:0-14719 GCA_028565675.1 Sorex palustris | reverse complement strand
CGGTAGCTTGCCGGGCTCTCCGAGAGGGGCGGAGGAATCGAACTCAGGTCGGCCATGTTGGCTGAGTGCAAGGCAAACGCCCTACCGCTGTGCTATCGCTCCTAAGTATAATGTTCTTTAAAGTTTCCCTGGAAATGGAAATGAGAGGCACAGCACTCTATGTGGAGCTGTGTGAACTCTTAGCATGCAGGACCAGGCAGCAATGAGAGAGGAACTGAGACTAGGAAGAAGGGAACAGAGCAATGAGGTGGGGACTTCTCCTGTAGGACAGGAAATGAAAACACAGTTGTTAGTTTGTAGTTGGGAGGTTGGATTATTAGTTTCGCACTCCCATGAAAACCAACTTAAAAGAAAGAAGAGTAAGGTTCTGGCCATTAATTTGACCCCATGATATAAATGAATTCCAAGTAGACAAATACAGTATCTGATTTAAGTGCTATTTCTTTTACCTCAAACATACAAGTGCATCTCTTTATTGAGTGTATGGCTAGAAGTGAAATTATTGGGTCACAAAGTATTCAAATGATCAATTTTAGTGCAACTAACAATTTTCCATTGTGATTTTCCAGAGTTTTTCTTATCCTATATATTTCTCTTTTCTAATGATAGTCATTTAGCCATCATGCTTACCATTTTAACGTATGTGAGTGTGTGCACTTGTGCATATGCCAAGGACTGAACCCAACTGTATCTACTAAAGTTCATCATTTGAATACCCAACAATTTTACTTTTAGCCATAGACGTGAGGCATGCACTCTATTATTGGGCCACATTCCTGGTCAAATTTATCACTCCAATTTAAATGTCCCTGGTGAGAAACCAGAGCTATAATCCAATGGGTAGGTCGCTTGCCTTGTACCCCATATGGTCCCTTGAGTCCACTAGGAGTAATCCTTGAGCATAGATCCAGGAGTAAGCTCTGAGCACTGCCAGGTATGCCCTAAAACAAAATAGTAAGCCAAAGAGGATTTTGGAATCCCCTTTCCCCTCCCACCGGTCTGCATGACTTTACAGGCAGATGACTTGGATATATACTCTCTGGGGAAGTTATATTTGTTCTGATGGCCCCTGACAGCATTGTTAATGGCCTCCTGACAGCATTGCTAAGCATTCCTTTTCAGATCTCTGGGAACTTCTAGAATTTGGTGCTTGAATCTTATCAACCTTTATTTTGTCATTTCCAGGATCAGCTACCAAGTGCTTATTGACACTGGGGCGCTCAGCTTGGCTGTGGCTGTGGGTTTGGTGTCTGGTCTCCTAACAGGTCAGTATGAGCTCACCCCTGGCTATGTGCCCTGCTCCTTTCCTAGGATCTGTCCAACCAGCTCCAGCCAAATGGGGTAAAGGGCTCAGACCTTGGTTACAAATAAACAATACTAGAATCATATCATCTCAGAACCAGAAAAACTGACAGGAGGCACTTGCTGTAGGCATAGACTCGGGGCCAGGCAAGTGGGGGGTGGGCCCTTAAGGCCAGGGCTGGATATTGCACAGAAGGATAAGGAACCCATTATGCCAAAAAAAAAAAAAAAAAAACCACCTTTCATTTCTCACAGACACTCAGGAATTCTCATAGGCACAAAATTATTTTGTTCAGAGAGTATTTTTTGTTTGCATGTTTCTTCATTTTGGTGGGGGTGGTCACACCCAGCAGTACTTGGGGTTTACTCCTGGCTCTGCACTCAGGGATCATTCCTGGCAAGGCTCAAGAGACCATTTGGGATGCCAGGGATCAAACTCAGATTGACCACGCGCAGGGCAAATGCCCTACTTGCTGTACTTATCACTCAGCTCCTGCTCAGTAAGTATTTACTTAGAATCTGCTATAAGCAAGGCATTCTTCTGAGGCACGAGAATACAGTTAAATAAAATAAACTACCTGCTCCCCTGGAGCTGATGTTCTCCTTGAGGAGAGGGGCTTGACAATAAATAAACAGAGCATTCAAGGATGTGTGCTACGAAAGGTAGTAGAAGGCCTAGGTAATAAGTTGGCCTTTTTTGGGGGAGTGGGGATATACAGAAGCAGTGTTCAGGGCTTACTATTGCCTCTATGCTTGGGGGTCACACCTAGTGGTGCTCAGGAGACCATATGGGGTGCCAAGGATTGAACCCAGGTCAGCCATGTGCTAGGCAAGCGCCTTATCTGCTGTACTATAGCTCCAACCTCTATGTGGGGAATTTTAGAGTGAAATCTACTAGAATCATTTGAGTGTATCATTTTGCCTCAGCTTTAAACAAAGCTTGAGAATTAAATAAATATAGATGAGGGCTGGAAAGATAGTATAAAGGGCCGGAGCACAAGCTTTACATGCTGATTAGTGCCACATGGTCCCCCAGAACTGCTAGGAGCAGTCCTTGTTGCACCCAAGTGGGAGAAGTCCCTGAGCACTTTTGGGTGTGGTCTAAACCCAATAAATAAATATAGATGAGAAAATAGCTTTCCACAAGTTTTTATTCTAAACATGGTGGCTGTCAAACCCTAGCAAAGATGGTCCAATTTAGCAACATGAAAATACAAAACAACTATTTTCTGCATTTAAAATTAACTTAACATTCTATATTTTATTTCACCACCCCATACCTAGGCTCCCAAACCATTTACCATGGTCACTATTACTGACAATGTGACTCTGACTTACAATGTCTATTTTAAAGGACCTCTCTTTTCAAGGGGAGGGGGAATGGAAGGAATCCCCAGGTTTCATACATATGTATCCCTCACATATATGCAGCCCTAGGTTCAATCCCTGACATTGAAAAAATTTTAAATTAAAATATTAAAGAGAGGGGCTGAAGTGATAGCACAGTGGGTAGGGCGTTTGCCTTGCACACGGCTGACCGAGGTTCGATTCCCAGCATCCCATATGGTCCCCTGAGCACCGCCAGGAGTGATTCCTGAGAGCAGAGCCAGGAGTAACCCCTGTGCATCGCTGGGTGTGACCCAAAAAGCAAATATATATATATATATATATTAAAGAGATAGTATAAGAAGTAAGGTGCTGTGCCTTGCATGCATCGGACCTGGGTTTCAATCCCTGGCACCCCATTTAGTCACCCAAGCTCATCAGGAATGATTCCTATGCACAGAGCCAGGAATAACCTCTGAGCTCCACTGGGAGAGGCCCCAAAACTAAAAACAAAAATAAAAAACCAAATTTAAAAATAAGAGCCTACAGAATTGGTTAAGCTGGTTCAGGAATGATAGTGCTTCTATTTGTGTGTCTTCTGGTTGTGACAGAAAAGATTTCTATGGAGATAACATAATATTATGACAATTTTATTTAACATTATGATCATTTGATTCCCGTTTATTAACTCTAGGGTAACAAATGCTGTTCTCTAAATATTTAACATTTAATCATGAATTTATACAGGTTTGCTGTTAAATCTCAAGATTTGGAGAGCACCTCACGTGGCTAAATATTTTGACGACCAAGCTTTTTGGGAGGTAAGATTTCTACCTGTTATGTTATGGATTTTGAATGAATGAAGTCTACAAATATCTGGGTATAAATGTTAATTTCATAGTCATGAGAGTTAAATGAAAGTAAAAGAAAATGAAGAGCAATAGAGGAGGACCAAATCCATATCGTCTAAGTGAACTGAGTGAGTTGTGTGTTGGGAGAGTGGGGAGGTAGTAAAGACTGCCACATTCCTGATGCCTTAAGATCACTGTGGGTCAGGCATAAAAGACACATCATTGACTATAGTTGTCCCAATCTAGAGTCATCAGAGAAAGCAAATAGGGGACAGAGCAATAGTAGGTAGGGCATATGCTTTACAACTGGCTAATTCTTGGCACTCCATAAGGTCCCCTGAGCCTGCCAAGAGTTCTCCCTGAATGCTGAGTGAGGAGTAAGCCCTGATCACCACCAGATGTGGCTCAAAAAATATTAAAAAAAAAAACTCTAAAACTTAAAGAAAGTTGGATTTATTCAACTGAGAGGCACGAAGCTTAAACTATGCAGCTGCTGCTGAGGGTCTCAATGCTGTGTGTACTGTGTTGTCATGCCTGACTCAGAAAGGTCAGGGGCCAGAGAGATAGCATAGTAGGTAGGAAACTTGCCTTGTATGTAGCTGACATGCAAGAGTTTGATCCCCAGCACCCCATTTGGTCCCTGGAACATGGCCAGGAGTGATTCATGTGTGCAGAGCCAGGAGTAAGCCCTGAGCATTGCCAACAATGGTTCCCCCTACCCTTCAAAAAATACAGGAGGTCAGGGCTCTGTTAACCCACTACCATCCTCCGTTTGACCTACATTTAAAGTTCACAAAGTACTATGCTGTGTGTCACCTTAGGTAATGTTCCGGTCAATGCTCAGTTAGCAGTGCAAGCTTTGCCAATTTTTTTTTCTTTTTGGGTCACACCCAGCGATGCTCAGGGGTTACTCCTGACTCTGCACTCAGGAATTACTCCTGGTGGTGCTCAAGGGACCATATGGGATGCTGGGGATCAGCAAACCCGGGTCAGCAAACGCCGTACCTGCTGTGCTATCACTCAAGTCCCAAGCTTCGCCAATTTTAAAAGGGAAACTGGGGCAAAGAGAGGTCAGGCTATTGTCCAACATCAGATCTTCCCAAGGACAGAGACCAGACCAGGAACCAGACAAATCTTCTCTCTACCCAACATGTCAAGACAATGATGGGAAAAGGGACAGAGAACCGTACTTAGCATGGTCCTTGGCATTAATGTCTTCAGGGATAAAACAAAACAAACTACCTCTTCTCTTTTTTTTCTCCCTCTCCTTCCTCTTCATCCGCTTCTGATTCCTTTTCCTCTTCCAACTGCTTCAGAGGAATGATTACAGTGAATCATACACATATAAAGTATACAATCTTACACACTTAAGTGTGTTTATACATTCATTAAACTATCATCATGAACAAAATAGTGAAAAAATACATCACACCAAACATTTCCTTGTGCCTGTGTTTAAAATACCCTCCTCCTTACCTTGCGACATCCCATCCCCAGGCAACCACTAAACTGTTGCTTTCCATCACCACAGAATAGTTTTCACCATCTATATTTTAATACAAAGTACCATGGTGCAGAATCTCCTTTGGCTTTTTTACTCAGAAGTCGAGAGGCAGTCTTCTGTGTGACCAGTCTCATCCTTCACTCTTGACAACCACTGACACTGAGCTTTGCTCAACAGTTTCTCCATGGTCCCGCAAAAGCTTTTGTCCCTTTGACAGAAGCAATCTAGTAAAAGGTCTTGAAACTGGTTTGATCCCTCTTTTCATTCCATGAACATTTACTGAAGAACTACTATATACCATGCTCTCTGCTAACTAATCAGGCATATCATAAATATGATGATTGAGTTGCAATAAATGTTTTCTAAATAAATAAATGAAATCTAAGAAAACTTACCTAAAAAGAGCTACCACATAGTTCGTGGGTATTGTTTGAAGCACCAGGATTATGGCAATTTACTATAGCAACTGTAAGAAACTAATACAACCACTGATGATAACCCTTTGATACAGTGTGAAAAAATTTCATAAGTGCATGTGTTGCCATTTCAAGAGAATTATAATAGATTTTTCTTTTATTAAATAAAACTACATGTAAGCATATAATAAGTATGTGACTAAGTGCGCATTTATAATTTAATTTTACATGATCTATTTTATATGTAAGAGCCCATATACAAAAAAGAAAGTTTAAAGTTGTTGAGATTTTTACAGATTTATGTCATGTCTATTTATTTATTTGTCATCTCTTGAGTTAATGTAAATTCTCTGAACCAGTGAAACCCTGAATATGTCGATGTGATCCTTTTTTTTTTCTTTTTGGGTCACAACCAGAGATGCTCAGGGGTTACTCCTGGCTCTTCACTCAGGAATTACTCCTGGCGATGCTCGGGGAACCATATGGGATGCTGGGAATCGAACCCAGGTTGGCCGCATGCAAGGCAAATGCCCTACCCTCTGTGCTATTGCTCCAGCCCCATGATCCCTCCCCCGCTTTTTTTCTTAATTTTTATTAGTGAGACACCATGAGGTGCAGTTGTAGACTTACAAATTTTGTGCCTGGGTTTTAATTATACAATGATCAAATACCCATCCCTCCACCAGTGCCCATTTCCAACCACCACAGATCCCAGTATTCCTCCCACCCACCTCCCCATCCCACCCTGCCTCTGTGGCAGGGCATTCCCCTTTGTTCTCTCTCTCCTTTTGGGTGTTGTGGTTTGCAAAAGAGGTTTTGAGTGGCAATCATGTTTGGTCTATAGTCTCCTTTAGCTTGCTTCTCCATCCTGGGAGGATCCTCCCTACACCCTTTATTTGGTGAACAACTTTTTTTTTTAGAGAAAAACCAAGGGTAAATAAAATGATGTAAAAATACCACAAATGCTCAATGTGATGTATGAGGAAGAAACTTTTAGCAGATTTAACTTTATACCCGTGCAGTTATATACTCAGTTTTACTGACAAACACTATTGAAGAGGGCAGGGAACAGAAAAATTCCTTCCATATCTGCATTGGTTTTGGCCTAATGCAGTGCCTCATCCACAGAAGGTACTTAACTATATGTCGGTGGGTGTATTTGGTGTTTCTGTATGTTTATGATAATATATATTTTAGTGTGTGTGAAGCATAATAGTTTTTTATTGAAACTTACTTAGATGTGGGGGGACAGAGAGAGAGGAATCATATTTTCAAGAGAGAACATAAGCGTCTCTAAAGTGAAAAAAAATAACATAGAGACAAGCAACTAAGATACGCTTTCAAGGGAAAACAGGGCTTGGAAAGAAAGCTGATAATATAAAATTATTTTTGTTACACTGAAAAGGAGAATTCAATAGTCTATGTAATGTCTTGTGAACACAGTATTTCTGGCTGATTGACAAACCATTAAAAGAAAGTGGCTTCTATATCTGTGGTCATGACAAACAGGAATTTTACCAGAATACGGGTGGAAGGTTTTTGAATGAGTCTTTGTGTGTGTGTGTGTGTGTGTGTGTGTGTGTGTGTGTTGCCATTTAGTTGGTTAGCAGTTGAGTTTTGTGGTTACCCCATTCAGACAAATGTTTTTTCCTGAGGGACCCAGAGCTGTTGAAGAAGTTCACCCTTCTCTTTTTCTCTGTCTCACCTTTTGTGTTTGAAATAACGAGCATATTTCCAATATCATTGGCCTGCCTGATTCAGAACCAAGACAGGTAAGGGCTGCACATGAGCAGTAAGATGTCTCCAGGACCTCTTGTGTCCTGGTGACAGGACTCACCAGAGAAGTCCCGGGAGAGAAGGGCTGGGACAGTCGGCCACAGCAGCCAGCTTTGTCATCAGTCTTCCCTGAATCAAGGGCATCCAGAAGCAACGGCCACATGGGAGAACCATGACAATAAAGAGGTCCCAAGGGCAAAAGAGAATGAAACAAAGAAGCTACCCCCTAAGAGAGCATCCTTTCTCTTCAGCGCTACTCAAAGCCCTGCATTCTCTTGGGTTAGTCAGCGCTGTGTCTCATAAGCTAAGGGCCGACCCTCTGCTCCCCTTTAATGCTTCTTGTTTCACAAAAGCATCTAAGCAGCAAAATGTGACATGAGTTTCTTGCTTGTATTTCTGTTGAGGACCAAGTAAAAGGAACCAAGATTGGGCATCTCTTGGCACCACCTGACTGGCTGGAAACCCTTGACCATCTGCCCCTCCACTTCTACATGAACGCCTTTGAACAGATAGAAAAATGTGAGGAACTGAATAAAGAACTTGGTTAGCCATCAGGAGCATTCTGTGTGAGGGTATATTTTCTGCTTTCTTGAGAGAGAGAGAAAGAGACAGAGAGAGACAGAGAGAGATAGAAACAGAGAGAGACAGAGAGACAGACAGAGATAGAGACAGAGAGAGAAAGAGAGACAGAGAGAGACTCATTTGTATACCAGCTGCATGTATGGTTGAATGTCTCTCCCATTCTTTCTATCAATACAGCTGCCAAAATTCCATTCACAGAGGTGGATATCATGGTCTATAGCTATCTCTGGGGTTGGGAAGTCCATGATGGTCTTGGGAGGTTAAAAAAAAAAAGGAGAATAAAGTTCCTGACCAAACACTTGTGTGTGGTCAAATACTGGAGCACCTTGGTTTCCCTCTTACCTACCTAGATGTCCACTTGAGTCTGAATTCACTCTATCAGTCCTGTCACTTATTTCTGGGTCCTGTTTTCTAGTAGCTTTATTTAGTGTTTAAATGTCTGTGCATCTATCTGATTATTTCTCAAATACCTTTTCTTTCTTGGTCCATATTTCTCTTCCTCCTGTCTGTGAAGCTTGAATCTTGGGTCCAGAATATTCTAATGAATGCTAGACACAAGTCCAGCAAACAGGCATCTCCGTGAAATCCAAGAGAATCAAAATCCTTCAACAGACTTCATGAGAGTGGCACATACGCTGGTGCCAGTAAGGAGGTCAGCCCACATTTGAATCTGTCAAATGACTCGGTTCATGGGGAATGTTGGGGCCTCTTGGCTGTCCATATGTCAGGATCACTGGGCACAAAAGTTGTCTGTCTGCTGGACCAGCATTCACCATCAGTTTGAAGAGTGGCTAATGTCCTGAGTACATTTGTCTTTACAAGGAGTTTCTTTTTGTAGGGGAAACTGTATTGCGTGAGAGATTCTTTAGTCCCCACCCCTACCTTTTCCTTTCCTCATCTTTCCCGGTTCACCCACTGTCTCCTGTGTTCATCCTATGCACTGCTGAAGAGGAAGTCCCCACTCTCCTTGCCCACTGGCAGTATTAGCGCACGAGCAACCACTTGTTCACCATCTGTCTCCCCACTCGAGTGGGCATTCCTTGCAGACTTGTCTGCCCACTCAGATCAATGCATATGCATGTCCCTGGTGCCAAGCAGAAAGGCTAGCACCAACAATATTTGTAGAATGACTGCAGGCTATAATGAGTAGAGAAGCATATTCGTGCAGTTTGGGAATAGAGACCACTCCCAGCAGTGGTGCTTGGAGGCACCACAAGGGGCTCAAGATTGCACACAGGGCCTCCCACAGGCCGAGAAGGTGCTTGCCCCCTGAGCCTTCTCCCCACCCCCACGTTAGTGCTTTGCTTCAGCTGCATGTCAGGCCACACTGAATGAACCGTTTGGATTGCTTTCTCTGGGTGGGCCCCCATTCATTCATGCTGCACCTCTTCCTCTCTTGTTCAATGTGTATTTCTCAATGAACAGAGTCTTTGATGTGTCAGGCACCAAACTCTCTGCCAGGGAGAGTGAGACATGGTCGTGACTCGCTTGGAAGGCCTAGAATGGGCTGAACCCTCAGCTGGTTCTGAGTCAGGCCACCATACTTGATGAATCACCAACCATGGCAGAAGGGGCTGTTTGTGGGACTAGGTAGAGGAGGAAGGCATTATCCACTTGTGGGACTCCGACAGCTCCTGAGACGTAAACCAAAAAGGCATTAAGTGTGTGTGTGTGTGTGTGTGTGTGTGTGTGTGTGTGTGTTCATGGTGGGATAAATAGAAACGGCTTCTAGAGGTAAAACAAGTTTCCCCATATTAGGAAAGCTCCCTGATTTCTTCAGCTAGTTCATTATTTAACATCAACAAACTGTAGCACTGTAGCACTGTCCTCCCGTTGTTCATCGATTTGCTCGAGCGGGCCCAGTAATGTCTCCATTGCGAGACTTGTTACTGTGTTTGGCATATCAAATACATCACGGGTAGCTTGCCAGGTTTTGCCATGTGGGCGAAATACTCTAAGTAGCTTGCCAGACTCTCTGAGAGGGGTGAAGGAATCGAACACAGGTTGGCCTGCTCTGCCACGTGCAAGGCAAACACCCTATCCTCTGTATTTGTTGATGTTAAATTATGTAAAGATAGCACAGCGGTAGGGTGTTTGCCTTGCACACAGCCAGCCGGGCTGAGCCAGGTTCGATTCCTCCACCCCTCTCAGAGAGCTCGGCAAGCTACCGAGAGTATCTTGCCGCATGGCAAAGCCTGGCAAGCTACCCGTGATGTATTCAGTATGCCAAACACAGTAACAAGTCTCACGATGGAGACATTACTGGACCCGCTCGAGCAAATCGATGAACAACGGGAGGACAGTGTTTGTTTATAAAGAGGTTACTAATTTAATAGACCATCAATGTCTGCTTCCTTTTTAGTTGTAGTAGTGTGCTGTGCTAAGACTCCCAGTTTCCCTGACCTAAACCTTAGAATTGGTATTTGATAGTACATGTACCATCCCACAACTAGTAAACTGAGATGTTTCCTTATGAAAAATTTTCTTGACTTTTAGGTATGGCTAGGTACATTTCTCTGAAAGAACTATAGAAATTGGGGGCAGGGAGGCGACAGGTTAAGGGGCGGTTGAACTCCAGGCTTCCCATATCCAGACATACCTTCTGCCACTTAGGTTTATCCCGTTGCGGGGGGGGGGGGGGGCACACCCAGTGGTGTTTGAGGACCATGCAGTGCTAGAGATTGTTGGGCATCCCTCCTCATCCCTCATGCATAGCATGCACACTAGCCCTTTCATCTCTCTCCAGCCTGGAACTTTTAATTCTTAATGAAATTCGTGAGATTGCCAAGGAGCAGAAGGAGGTGGCAGAGCATAATGGTTGGAAAAAATCCAGCTTTGAAGTGCAATAGACCGAGTTTGGGGAAGGTTTCTCAACAGATGTCACTTAAAAGTGGTTTTGTCATCTCGTTAACTGGATAACAACTGGCTTGGGCAGTTTGTTAACCTTTCCTTTCTTCATCTGTAAAATGAGGATAGTTGCATCTACCTCAGGGTTCTTGGCAGATTAATACACCAGATTATGTTATCTCAGGGTTGCTGTATGGATTATAGGAGATAATCATGAAATACTAAATTCCTACCAATTCCTTGTTTTTCTTTCTCTTTCTCATTAGTCACGACAGTGTTTCAGTATGTTTGTTGCCATTTCTGTTACTCTTTATTTCCTTTTCTGTTTCCACTCGCTCTTATTTTCTAATGAAACCTTTTGACTCGGCTTGTGTTTCTGATGTGGCCTGTGGGTGGGTGAGGTACTGCTGCTGTTCAAGAATAGAGTTGTATATGCCAACGCCCAGTGTAGATTGCTTTGGTTACTCATGTACTGTGTACATTGCCAGAGTAGTTCTCTACGTGTGGTGAATCTAGATAGTGAAGTGAATCTTCCCATCTATCTGGGGGAAAGTTCTCGAGGTTTGCTCAACTATATACATGTGAGCCTGGATTAGAAGTCTTTTACCCATGGATCTTTGATCATAACTTCGACAATTATTAGTTTATGTGTTAGGGATTTGTTTGAAGTAAAACTTTTTCAGCAATTATATAGCATATCTATCCTCTCAGGAATCCACTAGCTTGCTTTCTTGTTTTCTCAGTATTCTGGTTGGTTTTGTTTTTTACATTCCTAGTGGTAGTGGCTGAAGCGATAGCACAGCAGGTAGAGCGTTTGCCTTGCACACGGCCAGTCCGGGTTCAATTCTTCCGTCCCTCTCGGAGAGCCAGGCAAGCTACCGAAGGTATCCCATCCACACGGCAGATCCTGGCAAGCTCCCTGTGGCATATTCAGTATGCCAAAAACAGTAGCAATAAGTCTCACAATGGAGACATTACTGGTGCCTCCTCTAGCAAATCAATGAACAATGGTAGGACAGTGCTACAGTGGTACTGGGGAGGGGGTGGGGGAAGATGGCTTTTTGACCCAAAGCAGGCATATTGGGGGTGGGAGGTTGGGCAGTTGGACCACATATAACAGTACTCAAGGAGTATTTCTATAGGTTTGGTGCTTAGAGGACCTTATGTGGTGCTTGGGGTTCATTGTCGGTGAGGTGCAAGACAAATGCCTTAAAAAGCCTGTGTTCTAAGGAATGTCTCTTCTGTATTATACTCCTTAAGCAGAATGGGCAGCTTTGTTTATCTACTCTTACAGGTTGTTAAAAGTGTTCTGTGTATTTATAATTTCAAGTAGAAACTACATAGCCCATCTGCCTTGGGTTACTTTTATTTTTTTCTTTTTTTTTCTTTTTCAATTTACTCTGATTTATCCAAGGACAAAGAAAAGAAAGACCTGGGGGCTGAAGAGATAGCACAGCGGGTAGGGCGTTTGCCTTGCACGCAGCCGACCCGGGTTCGATTCCCAGCATCCCATATGGTCCCCTGAGTGCATCGCCAGGAGTATCCCCTGTGCATCGTGGGTGTGACCGAAAAAGCAAAAAAGCCAAAAAAAAAAAAAAGACCTAAAACAAAGAAAATGCAAACTTCATCTGAAATTAACACCTTTCTTTCTTTCTTTCTTTCTTTCTTTCTTTCTTTCTTTCTTTGGAGTACTGCTGTTTATTCAGCCATTGATTAAGTTGTATTTCTTTTTCTTGATATTGAACCCAGGACCTTGTCTATGTAAGACATAGTTGACATCAGTGGGCCTTCCATCTTAAATAGACTTGATTTTTACATTGTTGGGTAGAGGGCATTCAGAAGAATAAGGTTTTCTGATTGTTGAAACTCATATTCCTCACCTTGCTTTTAAGTTTAAAACATCTTTTATAGTGTTTATGGGGGGGCTGCTTAATTTGCGGAGTTAGGAAAATAACGTTGAATTAATGAAAATAGTCTATTTAGGTCTCTTTTTTGCTTGGTTATTTTGTTATTGTTTTGAATCAGAAATAGATTTGGATATAGCTCTCATATAATACCTGGTTTATAAACAGCATTCAAATGAGGGGCAAAAGAGAGAACTTTGTGTGCCAAGCACGTGCTTGGCATGCAAGAGACCTGGGGTTCAATCTCTTCTACAACATGGCCCCCTTATCACTGATAAAAGCAACCACCCCACCAGCACTTCCTAGTGTGAGCCCCTCTCCCCCCCCAAAAAAGCAGCATTCAAATGGTTGTAGTAATTACATACATAAGTGCTTCATTACATTTTATTATCATAGGTCTCAAGTGACAGTTTTCTGTCTTGGTTCTTGATTGTAGTAGAGATAAAAAGTTTCAGGTTATGGCTTTATTTTGCCCAGTATTCTGAACTATTGGAGACCATATGAACTTCAAATTTAATTTTGTTTGAGGTAGTTTCAAATCTTTTAAGTGCTTCTGCAAATCAAATGGCTTAGGTTTTTTTACTTAGCTTCATTAGAAGATGTCCCATTGTTTGTTATTTATATAACAATGATTCTTTTATTCATTTTTTTGTCTTGGAGACACTCAAGGCAGTGCTCAGAGCTTACTCCTGACTGCACTAAGGGATCACTCTTGGTGAGTTCAGGGGGATCATATGGGATGCAGAGGATCAAGAACCTGAGTTGGCCATGAACAAGGCAAACACTCTACATGCTCTACTATTGCTTTGTCCACTGATTCATTTTTTGACTTAAAGGAGGGGAATTAAATTCATATAGGGGTCCCAATTTTTGTTTACAAAACAAAACTATTATATAATAGAGTAGGCCACCTTAAAGAAATTATAAGGTTAAAGAAGAAGAATTCTAAGGTAAAGAAAGATAACTCTTTAATCTTAGTAATTTTTACCATTACTGTTTTTTAAATGGGTGCTCCCAAGCAGTGCTCAGTGGCCTGGAGACCACTCCTGGTGATGCATTGCTACTCAGCCTGGTGGTGCTAGGGGCCTCCAAAGGTTCCTCTGAAGCACTTTAGCAGTGCTGGTAAGGGATGGGGGTGGAGGAGGGGGACTAGTGTACTGGGTGTACTGGGCAGAACCTTTGGTACTAGAGAACACACTTTGAAATTCTGTGTA
This sequence comes from Sorex palustris, assembly GCA_028565675.1. Classification (NCBI taxonomy): domain Eukaryota; kingdom Metazoa; phylum Chordata; class Mammalia; order Eulipotyphla; family Soricidae; genus Sorex; species Sorex palustris. The sequence goes on along the minus strand of JAOXYA010000588.1, from coordinate 997 downwards.
CAAATCACCTTGGGCCACTATCCTCTTTTCCTTTGACTTACTCATCCAAACTGATTTAGTCTGTGTGGTTTTTTTTTTTAATTTGTTTTTGTTTTTGCTTTTTGGATCACACCCAGCAATGCTCAGGAGTTATTCCTGGCTCTGCACTCAAGAATTTCTCCTGGCGGTGCTTGGGGGACCATATGAGATGCCAGGAATTGAACCTGGATCGGCTGCGTGCAAGGCAAATGCCTTACCCACTGTACTATCGCTTTGGCCCCCCATAGTTTGTGTTGTTTCATTTTCTATTTTTTAATCTGTGTACTAGCCAGTTACCTCCAGATAGTTTCTCAGAAGAAATGGTTCTCTGTTCATGGTATATCTGGACTATATTTAAAAGTTGAGAAAGATGATGATAGCAAATCTCTAGAAATGAAGTTTTGAAATTGTTTTCAACCTACAGCCGGGATCTTGACTATTGAGTTCATGTTCTCTATGGGTTATTTAGGCCAGAACTTCTTTAGCCAGTGTATACTAAATTGAGTAGTTTGGGATGTAATGAGATATTGCTCTGCTTAGCACTCTCACCATTCCTGCATACGACACAATATCTACACTAGTGATCTTAGGTCTTAAACACTCTTTGGCGGGGGGTTGGGAGGACGGTAGGAGGGGTCTTATCTGGCAGTGCTCAGGGCTTACTCCTGGCTCTACACTCAAATTATTTCTGGTGGTGCTTAGGGAGCAAATGGGATGCCAGAGATCAAACTTGGGTCTGCTGTGTGCAAAGCAGATGCCCTACCCACGGTATTTCCATTCAACCTCAGGGCTTAAACTTTCTTGATCAGTTGTGCCATACAAACAGTATTTTCATTTAAAGTTTTTTAAATGTTTTTTCACAAAAAAAATGTTTTTTAATGTTTAAAAAATAGCACTGTAGCACTGTCCTCCTAGTGTTCATCGATTTGCTTGAGTGGGCACCAGTAAGATCTCACAACAAATGGTGAGACTTGTTGTT
>JAOXYA010000578.1:0-14720 GCA_028565675.1 Sorex palustris | reverse complement strand
ATATATATATTAGGATCACAAGTCTAAAATGTCTGCCATCACTGAATCCAAATTCTTCTAGGGAAACAAGGCATGAATTTTGCCACCTTGTAGTACAATGATTTCTTAGCTAGGACACCAAAAGCAGAAGCAACAGAAGGAAAGATAGGCAGGACTTAGTTGAAATGAAAGACTTTTGAGTCCCAAAGGAGGATACCACAAAGAAAGCAAAAGGGAAGTCCAGTCCAAGTGTCAGTTCCAGAACAGGGAATAAAAATGCTATGAGCCTCACTTCTTAGATTCTAAATTTCACAAGGATTTTTCTAATTAATCTTATCAATTGTAGGAAAGGTACTGGAGCTGTAGAATTTTTTTTTTTGTATGTGTGCAGGGGGGGGCCACATCTGTTTGTGCTCAGGGCTTAACTCTTGGCTTTGTGCTCTCATTCCTGTGACCAGGCCCTTATGGGGTGCCAGGAATTGAACCTGGATTGACCACATGTAATGCTAGCACTGTATTTGCTGTACTGTCTCTCAAAGTGTTTTGAGTTTCAATTTTGTCTAAAATAAACTGACATGATGGTTTTCAGCTGATTATGGGGGGGGGGGAAGAAAGCAAAAGAAAGAAAGCAAGGCACTTGCCTTGCACGTGGCCAATCTGACTGACCCAGGTTTGATCACTGGCATCCTGTCTGGTCCCCTGGCACTGCCAGAAGCCATTCCTGAGTGCAGAGCCAGGAATGAGCCCTGGGGACTGCTGGGTGTGGCCCTAAAACCAACACTAAAATCAAACAAACTGACAACCCACAGAAAGGGGAAAATGATTGCAAATCATTTACCTGCTAAGGAACTTGTATTGATATATATGTGTATGTATATGTGTGTGTTTGCACACACACATATGTATAATAAAGAATTATATCTTGAGGCTGCAGAAATAGCACAGTGGGGTAGGCACTTGCCTTCCACAGGGCCAACCAGATTCGATTTCCAGCATCCCACATGGTTCCCTGAGCATCACCAGGAATGATTCCTGAGCGCAGAACCAGGAATAACCCCTGAGCACCGCCAGGTGTGACCCATAGCAGGCAAAAAAGAAGTATAGCTATATAAAATATACAAACAATAACAGAGACAAATAACCTAAAAATTGAGTTGTGGAGGACGGGACACACCCAGCAGTGCTCAGGGTTTACTCCTCTCTCCTGTGCTCAGAGGTCATTCCTGGTGGTGCTCAGGGTACGAAATGTGGTGCCAGGGATGGTACCAGGGTCGGCCACATGCAAGGCAAGCGCATTACCTGCTGTTCAGCCCAAACAACTTAACTTTTAAAATGTGGGTGGAGGATTTGAATAGACATTTCTCTAAAGAAGGCATACACGGGGCTGGCAGGAGAATTTCCAGGCACAGCAGGTGGGGTCCCTACCCTTGACCCTGGGCACCGCCCAGTGTCCTGAGTACCACCGGGAGCAGCCTTCAAGAATAGCCCACACTCCACTGAGCGTGCCCCCAGCTCAAAAAAAAAAAAAAAAGGGAGTGATACACAAATGACCAATAACCACATGAAAACAGTCTCCCCATCATTAGTCATTAGGGAAATGCAAATCAAAACCGCAATGAATACCTCTTCACACCCACTAGGATGGCTATAATTAAAAAAAGACAGATAATAACAAATTGTTGGCAAGCAACGAGGAGAAACTGAAAGCATCAGACAATGCTGGTGGGACTAGAAAACGGTGTGGTGCTTTGGGAAACGGGCGGGCACATCTTCCAAAGGTCAAACATAAAGGTTATCATATGACCCCAAAGTTCCGTTTCAAGGTACAACCCAGGAGAAAAGAAAAACATATCTGGGACCAGAGAGACAGCACAGTGGGAAGGGCTCTTTTCCTGGCACACACCCGACTCAGGTTCGATCCTGGCATGATCCCATATGACCCCTGAGCCCTGCCAGGCGTAATTCCTGAGCACAGAGCTGGGAGTGGTCCCTGATCATCACAGGGTGTGATCCCAACACTAAAAAGAAAAAGAAACCATATCCACACAGACAGAAAAGTTGCACATGGCAGCATTATTCATAAGAGCCAAAAAAAAAAAAAAAAGGAGAGACAAGATAGACCCATTCATTGACAAGTGAATGTGGAATCTCCATATAAGGAAATATTGCTTGACAAGAAAAGGCAAGAAAGTGCTGATACATGCCATGACATGGGAAAATCTTGAAAGGGCGATATTCGGGGTGGGGGGGAAGAACCATCACAGCTGGTACGATCCCACATTCATGAAGCATCCACAGGAAACAAAGTCACAGAAACAGAAAGTAAATCAGTGTCTGCCTGCGGCTGGGGCAGGAAGGTCTGAGGGGAAATGAGGAGTGATGGGTTACCTCACTCTGTGGGGCAGGCTCAAAATGCTCTGAAAAGGATCGTGGTGGTGGTTTCACAATTCTGAGTAACTAAAGAATCCCGCCAGCGCACGCCTGAGTGGCAGAATCACATGGTTCGTGAAATCAGATCTCAATAAAAGCTGATCTAATTTTTTTAAGAGCTACTATTCATCCTTTAGATTGGCCAAGACCCCAAGTTCTACAGCATGCTGCATTACTGAGAGCGAGGGGGCCCGGGGGGTGGGTGGGCGGGCATCTAGCAGGATGATCTGGCAAATCCATCAGAGCGACGATGGCTGCCCACGCCCCCTGAGCCTGCCGTGTGGGGTGTGCTTCGGAGGAAGCCTCACGCCTCAGCCCTTCGCGTGTGTTGGGGGCTCTGGAGGGAGGAGGGGTCAAAATCAAGACGGGAAATAACCAAAGGGGTCCTTAGGCAAAACCGTCTCCACCCACACAATAAAAATTACACCATCAGGAAAGAAAACGTGGCACAAAATGACTTCCGAGGTCCAGAGAGAACAGGGTGGAGAAGAGGTTACACCAAATCCTCAAACTTCAGAGAGAAGTTTGAACCTACACAGTCCCTGACTGACGCAGGGGACTCTCCCCCGGTGCCTGCCTCTGACAAGGAGACTCAGGCGCGAGAGACTGACCACTCCTCGACTTCTTTGCAGTTGTTTCCTGTTGCAAGGATCAATGTTTTCTCTTTCATTAAAATTACTCAGGAGTAATTCCTGAGTGCAAGAGCCAGGAGTAATCCCTGTGCATCACTGGGTGTGACCCAAAAAGAAAAAAAAAACAATAAACAAAAACCCAAAACCTCAGGCTCACCTGGCTTCAAATCCTGCTTCGCCCTCTCATAGCTGGGAACGTCACTTCACTTCCCTGAGCCTCTGTGTTCTGTGAAGAGAAGAACAATAGGGATGACATCGAGGCCAGAGTGATGGTACAGTGGGTAGGGCACTTGCCTTGCACGCCGCCAGCTGGGGTTCGATCCCTGGAAGGCCCCTGGAAACTGCCAGGAGTGAGCACTGAGCGCCACTGGGAATGACCCCAAAATCGAAATACTAACAAAAACTATCTTGCAAGACTACTGTGGAAGAGGCCATCAAACTCTCGAGCAGAGAGCCAGCGCCTCCACCTGCCTGGCTCCTACAAGCACCTGGTCCTTACTGGCTATTAGCAGGTCACTTGGGGACTGGAGCGATGGCCCAGGGGACAGGAGTGGATGCAGAAGGTACAGTATGATTCCTGGCACCACTGGGTGCCCCGAGCACCAGCAGGCCTGGCCCAAAAGACTAAACATGTCACAAGTTACACCAAAGTGGACAGGAACAGAGGCCACCAAAGACCCTCAGATCAAGGACTTAGAACACTTTCTCAGTGGGAGAAACCCAGGAGGGCTTCCTGGGAGAGACAAGGAATTCAACTCGTAGAGAGGACTGGACAGTGCGCCTGGACGCGGGAGCTTGCCGGCAAAGATCTAGCTGTAGCAAAGCCCTCTGTGGAGGGTTATTACTCCTTGTGTGCTCGAGAGTTCCATCAACAATGCTCAGCGGAGCACCCTCCCCGAAGGAGGGCAGTGGGGAAGATGGACTAAACAGCTGCCAGGTGCAAGGAGACCTGAGGAAGGGCCGGGATCGAGCACTGAGAGTGCACAGCAGGGAGAGGAGGTTGAGAGGCGCAGCCCCTCCCCCCGCCCCCAGGCACACAACAGCCCCGCCTCTGACATGAGCCTTCTGGCTCCACGCACGCACTCCACGGGGCTGACTGGGTGAGGAAGTACTGGCCAGAAGACAGTTCTGGACACAGGTTCACAGATCCACGGAGGGGGCCACCACAAGGAGGGGCAAGGGACCCCAGACGGTGCCGGTGGGTTGCGCCACAAACCCCGGAGTGGCTGCGCGCCCAGGGGAACCCACCGTAGCCTTTGGGACCAGCGCCATTTGCAGTGAGGAAACTGAGGCACAGCGAGGTCAAAGGTCACACCGCCCATCGGAGACAGAATCCGCAGATTAGTACTGCCTGTGTTCTACAGCCTGCTGCTGTGGGGCCCTCCCCCACCCAGCGGGGCCTCACTCAGGAACACACCCCCTTGCCCAGGGGCCCCAGGTGGCAAGACTGTCATCTGTGTCCTGGTAACAGTGTAACAGTGGCCTGAGCAGGGGGCAGGGGGTGTGTACCAGGCCCGTTGTCAGGCCCCTCCTGTTCTGGAGGTGCTGAGCCAGGTCGGGTGCAGCTTCAGGGTTCAGGGGAACCCTGCTACGCCCACAGATTCTAAGCAAGTCCCCCAGAAGCCTCTTTCTGGACTGTGGAGATGCCCTGGCCCCTGGGACAGGCCCCGGGGTCCTGCAACTTTGCCCTTGGTCCAGCTGAGTCTTGGTCTGCACCAGGGCCCTAGATGGCCCCCACACGGGCAGCACAGGATCAGAGAAGCCCGGAGAGTGTCCTGGCCACATCCCAGACAGCAGAGGGCCAGCGGGGGCTCGCCACGGACCCCTCAGCCCCAGCCCACCTACAGCCCGGGGGTGGGGTTATTCTGAGGGAGCACGGCGGGCCCCAGAGCGACTTCAAGCAACGAGCATAGGGGCTCAGAGCAGCCAGGGCTGGTCCCCCTGGACACCTCCCATCTCACTGGCCCAAGGGCCCTGGTCCTGCAGAGCAGGGGAGCTGAGGCTAGGGGTGGGAGAAGGGGTCCCGCCCGACGTATCCGCTTCAGAGGGGGGGGCTACAGCCCCCATGATGGATGCTCCCGGGCAGCATCCCTCGGGCTCCTGTAGAAGCATGGCCTTCCAGGGCTAGAGCGACAGCATGGGTAGGGCATTTGCCTTGTACGCGGCTGACCTGAGTTCGATTCCCAGCATCCCATATGGTCCCCTGAGCACTGCCAGGAGTAATTCCTGAGTGCAGAGCCAGGAGCAACCTCTGAGCATCGTCGGGTGTGACCCAAAAAAAAAAAGCACAGCCTTCCCCACAAGGGGTGAGGAGACCCATGTGGACAGGAGCACTTGGTTTCCCAACAAGGTCCAGGGGTGAGAGCGATGTGAGGAGGCCAGCAGTGACCGTGGCTCAGGGCCACCCTGCTTCCTCCCAGCCAGAGCAAGAGACACAGCGGCAGCCACGGTGGGACGCAAACGGCTGGAACATCTCTTTAACTTAAGGCTAGGGTTGGAGGGAGAGGACAGTGTGGAGGGCGCTTGCCTTGCACACAGCCGACCGGGTTTGAGCCCTGGCATCCCATAGGGATGACCCCAAGCACCATCAGGAGTAACCTCTGAGTATCAGTGGGTGTGGCCTCAAAACAAACCAAAAAAATTTAAATTTAAAAAATAAAGTGGAGATCTCAGGGTCAGACAGACTCAGGGGCCAGAGAGATAGTACAGTGGGTAGTGCTTCTGCCTTGCATAAGGCTGACCTGGGTTTGATTCCAGCATCTCATTCTATTATCTCAGACAGTCCCTGTGTACTGCCAGGAGAGGTTCCTGAGTGCACAAACAGAAGCAACCCCTGGGCATCTCTGGGTGTGGCCCCAAAACAAAAACAGTTAACTAATTAAGAGACAGCACCGGGGCAGACTCATTCCAGAGTCTGATGATGGGGTGCAGGTGGCCTTTCACAGAAGGCCTTCAACCAGGCCTTCTGGAGCAACCAGCCTACATCCACAAGAAGGAAAGAGGGGAGGGAGGGAAGTTGGGCCCCCAGGAAGGACCTGAAGGCATCTAAAGCATCTGCACGGCTCCTGGAGGCAGTGCAGGAGGAGCAGCATGTGCAAAGGCCCTGGGGCAAGGGTTACGTCAGGCTGGATGGGTTCTCTGCTTAACTGGATCAGCCCTTGGTCCAGCAGGAGGAGGTCCGAGAGACCCTATGCGTGACCTATCTAGCAATCTAGATCACGAAGACCAAAAATGCTGTGGAGTGGCTATGAAATTTTCTCCTCGACAAAGGTCAGGGCACAGACAATCCCTAGCACCACCACCACCACTTCCCTGAGCAATCCTGTCAGAACACAGAAATCTCCAGCTCCAGAGAGCTGCGGGGATCAGGGGAGTCACCTAAAACACGGTGGACTTCCCAGGAGAGAGGAGTGGACTTCCCAGGGGTGAGGGCATCTCAAGAAAGGTGTAGAGAGGGTGGGGGGCTGCGGACAGGCAAAGGCTTGGAGGGGCACCTCTAGAGAAAGGCCATGAGTCAGGCAGTCTGTGTCCCCCACAGCCAAAGGGGGAAAGACGGGTGCCTGGTGGGCAGCCCCTTCCCACGCCCGCCCGCCCGCCAAGGCTGGTACACACAGAGAGAGCTGCTGGCTCTGCAGCCCACAGGGGTACCCGGCGGACGGGGAACTCAGCAGCCCTGGCCACCTTTCACCACCCATATGCCACCCCCTCCCCCGCCACGGCCACCAGCTTCTCCTCAAGCCAGGGGCGCAACGGGAGGGGCAGCAAGGCCCCGTGGGGGGCGGCCAGTCACCCTAATCAGGAGCCCCCGGGAGGCACCCCCTTTCACAGACAAGGACATCGAGCAAGGCTCAGAGAGGCAGCCCACCCCCCCAGAGCACGAGGCTGAAGGGAAGCTCGAGGAGGGCACCCTGGCCCCACGGGACCCATGGACTGGGCCGTCCTGGGGACACAGTCCGGCCTCTGCTGGCCAGCCCGGTTGGCGCCACTACTGGGAGACCGCAGGGGAACCCCAAGGGGCCAAGCTTGCGCTCTCCCAGGCTCCCGGCAGGATGCTGGCTGGGGAGGAGGGGGGTGGAGGGTTGGGGGGGGAGGGCGCCAGCCAGCCCCTGCCCAGGCGGCACAGAGCCTCCTGCCAGCAGCTCTGGCTGCTCCTCTGCTCGTTCGGGAACACACAGTGTCCCCCGCCTGCCCACGTCTGCGCAGCAGCTCCCCCGGGGACACGGGTGGGCAGGCGCACCCGGCGGCCAGGCCTCTGCATGAGGCCCCCTCACCACCCCTCCTCCAAGCCCAGGAGCCCTCCCTTCCATTCCGAGCTAACCTCTCAGCCTTCAGGCAAGCCCTCAACTCCCTGTCAGGGGGAGGATAAAGGGTTGCACTTGCGAGAGTCAAACCCAGCTCTGGCCTAGACTTGCTGTGTGGCCTTGGCAAAGTTATCCATCTCTCTGTGCCTCCATAAACTCGCATTAAAAAAACTGTCTGTCTGTTCTCCTGTTGTTCAGCGATTTGCTCGAGTGAGCCCAGTAACGTCTCCATCATGAGATTTGTTGTTACTGTGTGTGGCACATCAAATACGTCACGGGTAGCTTGCCAGGCTTTGCCGTGCGGGAAAGATACTCTCAGTAGCTTGCTGGGCTCTCCAAGAGGGGCGGAGGAATTGAACCCAGCTCGGCTGGGCTGGCTGCACGCAAGGCAAACGCCCTACCGCTGTGCTATCGCTCACATTAAAAGGAAAAAGAAAACAAAAAGGAAATGGGGGGCCGAAAGCACAGCCGGTAGGGTGTTTGCCTTGCATGCGATCAACCAGGGTTCGATCCCCAGCATCCCATGTGGTCTCCTGAGCACTGCCAGGAGTGATTCCTGAGTGCATGAGCAAGGAGTAACCCCTCAGCATTGCTGAGTGTGACCCAAAAAGCCAAAAGAAAAAAAAAAAAGAAAAGATGAGTCAAAGAGTCAGTACAGTGAGTAAGCCTTGCAGGTGACCAACCAGATTAAAACTCTGGCACAGTCAGTTCCCCAAGGACAGTCAGGAGTGATCTCTAAGCACAGCATACAGCCAGGAGTAAGCTAAGTACTGCCAGGTGTGCCCCCAAAACGGAAAATAAATACCTGTTTTTTTTTTTTAATTTAAGGGCCCCAGGCCAGAGAGATAGTACAGACAGTAAGGCGCTTGCTTGTCTTACATGCGGCCTACTGGGTCAATCCCTGGCATCCCCTATGATTCTCCAAGCACCACCAGGAGTAATTCCCGAGTCAGGAGCCAGGAGTAACCCCAGAGCATCACTGGGTGGGGCCCAAAAAACAAACAAACAAAAATAAGGGGCTGGAGTGATAGTACAGTAGGTAGGACGCTTGTCTTGCATGTGGCCAACCCAGGTTCAGTCTAGACACACCATATGGTCCTCGAGGCCCTGTGAGGAGTGATCCCTGAGCCAGGAGGTAAGCCCAGAGCACTGTTGGGTATGGTCCCCAATTTTATAATATATATATTTTTGCTTTGGGGGGTCACACCCAGCAATGCTCAGGCCTTACTCATGGCTCCGCACTCAGTAATTACTCATGGGGGTGCTTGGGGAACCATGTGGGATACCAGGGTTCAAACCTGGATCAGCTGTGTGCAAAGCAAAGGCCCTACCTGCTCTACCTGCTGTACTATTGCTCCGGCCCCTAAAAAATTTTTTTAGAGAAGAGTGAATGGAAAAAATATGTTCCACTCCCTCCCACCCACCGCCAGCCTACGCAAAGCCCATAATGCAAACCATGATGCCCCCGTCCTCCCACTAAGGCAGTCTCTCTCCTGCTGGTCCCGGGGCCTCCACCCTCATTCCCACCCCCGGCAGCCAGATGCACCCTAAACCCTCTCACGGTCCCTCCCTCAGTCTCCACTGGAGTCAGCCCTGAAGAGCGCCAGCAGGGAACTGGGTCTGGGGTTCTGGGCTGCCGCTCATCTCAGAACACCAGGCCTGGTCCAGCCTCAGAAACGGTGCAGGTACGACTCCAGATGGGGTGACGTGAGCTTTAAGAGAACGTGTTTCCACATGAAGTTCTTGATGGCTTATTACCAGGAAGTGTTTGCTTGGAAGCCCATCTGATATGCTGGGTTCCTGTAAAAACTTCCTGGGCAAAATGGGGTCACGAGTGGACAGTTTCCTAAGGCCTGGCCCCCGAGCATGCTCAAGGAGGAAGGGAGGCAGGGAATGGGAGATAGATCAAAGGATGGAGGCAGTGGAGGATGAGAGCTTCTCGGAGATGAGGAGATGCAGGTTCTGTCGTGATTCTTCCCAGCGCCGGAGCCTGGGCCCCAGCCACCCCACACGCCTGCCACTTCCTGGCATGCCCTGTGATAGAGCCTCAAACTATTCCTGACCTCCCTGACTTGCACCTGGCATTGTGCAAGTCTGAGGCAAGTCCTGGCCCTGAACCCGCCCTGGCAAGGGTATGGGGCGGGGGTGTGGTGTGTGTGTGTGTGTGTGTGTGTGTGTGTGCATGTGTGTGTGTGGAGGGGTGGGGGTGAGGGGGTGCCTGCTGGCTGAGCAAGACTGAGCGAAGCAGGCACAAGCGAGGTGCTGTGGGCAGGCCAGGCGACAGAACATGCCTGGTCCCGCGCTCACAGTGCGAACACGCTCGCGACTTGGCAGGCCTCAAACCGGCTCTGCCAGTGTGGCCGGGGCAGGATGAGGCCCTGCAGGCACAGGCCAGCACAGGCAGAGATGGTGCAGTACTGCGAGGAGGCAGGACCCAGAGTCCTAGGAGGGCAACATCTGAGCCCGCGGGCGGCGGGGCTCCCCACACCCCCAGCCCGGTGGAGACAGAACGGTTCCGGTGCAACAGATCTGGAGTCGCCTCAACCCCCGGGGCAGAAAGAGGCGCCCTTTCCAGGCCCTGCCCTGTGCGGTACAAAGTAGGATGCCGTCCCATTATAGAGACCCAGGAAGAGAGCGGTGGTGTTTGGCGGGGGAAGCTGAAATTGGGGGTGTGATTAGGAAGTGGGTGGAGCCATAGCAAGTGGGTGTGGTAAGGCTGGGTGGAGCCATAAAGTGTGTGTGATCAGGGTAGGTGGGGCTATAGAAAGTGGGTGTGGCCAGGCCGGGCAAGAGGAGCCATAGAAAGTAAATGTAGCCAGACCGGTGGGTGTGGCCATAGCAAGTAGGTGTGATCGGGCTGGGTGGAGTCATAGGCAGTAAGTGTGGTCAGGTTGGGGGGGGGCTACAGAAAGTGGGTGTGGCCAGGTTGGGCAAGTAGCACCATAGAGTAGGCGTGGCCAGATTGGTGGGTGGAGCCAGAGAAAGTGGGTGTGGCCAGGATGGTAGGTGGGGTCATGCAAATGACTGTGTTCAGGCTGAGAGGGTGGAGCCATGGAGGGGGGTGGAGCCTGGAAAAGTAGGTGGGCCCAGAGCAGAGGAAGCGTCTGGGAATCCCCAGCTCTGTACCAACTTCCCAGGGCCTCCTACAAATCTTGTGTGTTTCAGTACTGTGTGTCTCCAAGTGGAAAGTGGTCCTGAGCAGACTGCAGGACCTTTCTTTTTTTTTTTTTCTTCGCTTTTTGGGTCACACCCGGTGATGCTCAGGGGTTACTCCTGGCTATGCACTCATGAATGACTTCTGGCAATGCTTGAAGCACCATATGGGACGCTGGGGATCAAACCCATGTGGGCCGCATGCAAGGCAAACGCCAGTACCTGCTTGACTATTGCTCCGGCCCCTGCAGGGCCTTTCAATCCCAAGGTGCTGAGTCTTCTCCAAGAGGCCCCTGAACACGTCCTGCTCTGCCCTGGCTCCCCATAAGAAGATGCCCACTGATCACTGGCGCAGTTGCATCTGCCCCCTGGCCCCACTCGTCCACAGTGCCCTGAGACAGGGGCTGGTACTATGCTCACTGTCCAGCAGAGAAAACTGAAGCCATGGATCACCTGGCCAGGGGAGCTGTGATCCCAGCCCCAGCCTCCATCTAGCCATGGCAGTTAGTGTAGAGAAGAAACCTCAGTACACTGGGGCCCTTACCTGGAACTGGGGTAGAAACCATCCCCCCACACCCACTGACCCCTCAAGTCCTGAAGAGCCACCACCTTGGGCCCAAGAGGATGGTGATTCCTCCTGTCCTCTCTGCCCTATGCATATCCTGATTGGCTGTCTTCTTCCCACCGCGGCCGCCTCCTAGTCCAGGTCCAGTGTCCTCCTCCAGGCTGGCTGACCAAGTCAGAGGAGAGAGAAAGGCTGTCTGAGATGCCATCAGCGCCAGTCACCCCTGCTTGACACCAACTTCAAGAACAAGGCCCTCAAAGGGCCTCCAAAGCCCGCAGCAGGCTCTGTGCCTGCCCCTCCCCTCGCCCTACCCCGCACACGGGCCTCTTCCCGGAGCTCCCAGCAGACACAGACACGGCTCCGAGTCTCTGCACCTATCACTCCCTCCACCCAGAGTCTACTGCCACTAGCTCTCTGCCTGCCTACTCCCTCACTGCCTCGACACTTTATTCAGATATCACCCGTTTAAACAGTAATGCACCCAGCCCACTCTGGGCGCCTCTCTCTCTCTCTCTCTCTCTCTCTCTCTCTCTCTCTCTATTGCATTTCTAAGGCTATTTTGCTGCAGAAGGTCTCTGATGAGCCCTGGTGACCTAACTCACTGTGAATCCACGTCTGATGAGGGCGGGGCCACATCTGTCCCATTCACTGCTAAGCGCTAGGCAGCAGGTAGAATGTTCAAATAGCAAACAGGTGGGCACGATCCATGCAGAAGAGACTGACCTTTTAAAAGCTCAGGACCTGGCGTGGAGTAGGTACAGAGTGATGGCTAAGTGAAGGAGTGGGCAGAAGGCAGGGTAGATGGAGGAAAAGGGGGAGGGTGAATAGATGGATGGATAGGTGGATGGATGGAACAATGAGTGGATGACTGTGTAGAGGAATGGTCAGATAGGGAGATGGATGGATGGAAGGAGCAGGTGAGTGGTGGGTGGGTGGGTGGATGGAGGGATGGAGCAAGCGATGGGAAGGTGCATGAACAAGCGGAGGGATCAAGCGAGCGAGCAATGGGTAGGTGCATGGATGGGCGAGGGACGGAGGGATGAATGAATAAACAGATGACTGGATGGATGGACGGATGGATGGATGGATGGATGGGCAAATGGATGGGTGGGTGGGCAGATAAGTGACTGGACATACAGACAGTGGGCCTGGGACTTAGCAGGGATGGCCCAGGGCCGTGAGAAGGTGACCCACAGAAGGAACAGAAGCCCCGAGAAACAGCTGCAGCCAGGGGCCCCCTCCTCCCGCACAACCTGACTTTCATTTCCCATCTTCTCCAGCTGAGGCGGCTTTTCCCCCAGAGGAACTGGGTGAGGAGTGGGGGAAGGGAGCCAGCGGCCCTTCGGTCCCCAACAGGAGGGGGGCTCCCAAAGCTCCATCTGTCCCACCACAAAGAGGCTTTGTCCTCCGTGCTGAGAGCCTGGGGCAGACCGGAAGCCACCCCTCGGCCGCCCAACAGAGCCCAGCACCCCCAGTCATCTGGACCAACTGCTTCTGAACTAGATGCCAGGGGCCGGCCCGGGTGTGGGCATTATCCTCCCGGAAGGAGGCTGGAGGATGCGCCCTGGTTCTGCAGGTGGGAACACAGAGGCTCAGAAGGACAATGTTCCTCGGTCAGGGCCTTCGAGGTTGTAGCCTGGGGCCCAGGCCCGTCCGCATCCATCTCTAGCCACAGCTCGCCCCCCACCCCCGTCTGGAGTCCAGACCCACTGGGTGTTGTGGGGTGCAGGGTGGGCTGCACACCTGGCCCCTCACCTGAGCAGGGAGACCTTTACCCCAGTGCAGGGGCCAGGCTAAGCGGCTGAGAAGCGGCTGGGCTGTGACTCGCAGCCCCACACCCAGCCTGGGCCCCGAGGCAGCCTCGGTAGCAGCCAGCCAGGCCCCGGCATGTCTCAGCCACTTCCTGTCAGGCAAGTGTTTGCAAGGAATTGCGGGACAGGCCCGTCCCACAGCACACCGTTCCCCTCTGCATCCCTGACCTGCCGCTTGCCTGCCTGGCCCCGCCATCTCTCCAGGTCCCTCTGCTCTCCGTGCAGCGCCCCCCACCCCAGGGACAGCCCGCAATGCCTGCTGAGTGCCCCCCAGCCCTCGCCTGCGCCTGAGGACAGCAGGAGGCTGAGGAGCGGGCACCCCTGCCCAGCCTTGCCCCTCCCCGCCACACCTGCTTCCCACGCCTCGGGCCTTGGCTCACACACGGGCTCAGCGGACCATCCTACCCATCCAACACACCCCTTCCTCCAGGAAGTCTCTCCGAGTCCTTGATCCCCCTCTCGAACCTCTCCCTCTCTCTGGGGGCTGCTTCCCTTGGCCTCCGTACCTGAGCACATGAGCAGTCAGCAGGTCTAGGGGAGATCAGCACCCCCAGGCCATCACCAGATTCCGAGGACTACCTGTCGTGGCCACCCCACCCCCCTAACTCCTCTCCTGCAATCCCGAGTTGCTCCCTCCTCCCCCACCTCCTCCACTCCTAGCAGGGTACCCCAAAGGCAATGACAGGGAGGTCAGCCAGATCCCCTCAGGGGTGCAGGCTGCTCCTGGCGAGTGGCTTTAGGGACTCTGGGACCCTGCATGGGGCTGAGGCCAGGAGCAGCCCGGTGGCCCGGGTCCTCTTCTGCCTGCCCTGCTCACAGATGGGAGGTACGGGCGGGCGGGGGAGGGGCTTCTGCAAAAGGCTAACTGGTAACCAAACCCACGTCGTTTCTAAAACTAGGGCACAGGAGAGAAACGGGAACAGCAGAATTGTCCCCAAATAGAACTGTGGCTCATCTGGTTCCAGGGCCTCTGGGAACACCTGGGGAGGGGGGCGGGGGGAGGGCAGGTGGCTGTTCTCAAGGCGCCGGAAAAAAAAACCAAAACGTTAAGCTGGGCAGGAAGGTCAAACTGGGCGGCCACCTGCTACCGCCGCAGGTCAGGCCCTGCCCCCGCTTCCCTACACCTGGTCACAGGGTGCCCCCAGTACTGCCAGCCTCCTGCAGCCTCTGCCCACCCCACCAGATGGCCACTGCCCCATGTCCAGGAGCTGGGAGCCTTGGGTTGCAGGGGGTTGTCCGCCTCTAAACCCCACCCAGCCTGGGAATCTGGGAGAGTCAGGGACAACGAGGCGGGGCATGAGCCGAGCCAGTGCCCACCCGAGGGTGATGGCTGATGGGGGAGCCCACAATGGGCACGGAGCCTCACCCAGTGGGGAAAATGAGTCCCGGGGTCACAGAAGCAGACCATGACCCAGAACCCTTCTACCAGGCCAGCCCCCACCCCACCTCAGTCTATCTCCCACCCAGTCCAGAGAACAGGACCACCATGCCCTGTGACCCCAGGTGGGTCCCCAGGAGCACCTGTTAGGGGCCGCTACTCCCCTGAGCACCTCCCAAAATCTTAGAACCTGCCTTGCTGTGGGCACTGTTGAGAAGGGGAAACTGAGGCACAAAGTGAGGAACTGACTCCCCCTAGGTACACAGCTTGCGTGTGTTGGCAGTTGGGGGTAAGGAGAAGCCCTGGTGGGGACGAGAGCCACTTCCCAGGGGGGTCAAGGTCTGAGTGTGGGCAAGTCTCTTTGCTTCCCGGTTGGTAACATGCAGTGAAGGGGGGTGGGGGGGTGACTGGGGGCACAGATCACCTCCCCCGGGAAGCAATGCCCCCAGCTCCCAGCTGTGTGATCTCAGT
>JAOXYA010000566.1:0-14722 GCA_028565675.1 Sorex palustris | reverse complement strand
CCGGGCCCGCCGCGTCCCTGGCCCCGGCCCCGGCCCCGGCCCGCCCCTCCGGCCGCCCGCCCCCTCTGCTGTCCCGAGCCGCTGGGGCGGGGGCCACCGCTTGGCTCCTCCACCCCTGGGTGGCTTATTCCCACCATTCCCATTTCACCGACGAGAAAACTGACGTTCAGAGAGTAGATCGCGGCAGGGAAGGAATACAGGACACTGCCCCCTGAGGGGGAGGTGGGTCTAGGGGACAGGGGTTCGGGAGGAGGGACACCCATCTAAGTTCAGCTGTCCTCCTTCTGAGGCCCTGTCACCTACGTTCCTTTGCGCTGTGTCTCTGGATTTTGGCACTGAGAGGCCCAAGGACCACCCTTCATCTCCACATGCCTGGGTTTCTTGTTGAACGACAGGACAAAGGGAGATGCTTGTCCCTCTGTCCCTCCGGGGCTATTTTGGAAGATGGGGTGAGATACGTCCAGCTACAGCAAGGCGAGACTACCTGTCAAAGCTCCCTGAATGAACTGGAAGCAGGGCACACCGAGGAGTGTCTTTTCCTGAAGGTTCTACACCTGAGGGCTCAGCATCCCGGAGGATCTCTGTGTCTAGGTGTGTGGGTGGGTTCTGTAAAAGTGGTCCTGCCTCCGATCAGATGCCTGGAGGAGGATAGAATAGTGATGAGGAGAAGAGGTGAGGAGAGAAAGGTGCAAATGCCTAGCAATGCCATTGTATCTCAGAGGAACCATTGGCCTCTTGCCACCCCAAAAGATGGTGCCACCTTTTGTGATGCCTCCGAATCTCAGGCATTTCCCAGGCTCCCCAGACTGCCCTTCTAGCTGGAAGATCTGCCCAGGAGCAGGACCCTGAAAAGTCCCATGCAGACAGCTGTTTAGAGTGAGCAGCCTGCATCCCCAGGTAGGTTAGTGAATGACTGGCGGCAAACTCACTGCAAAATTCTTGGATCTGATGGCATTAATAGGACGTTCAGGGGTCACAAATGTCCCACTGACTCAGACTTCCAGGAGACTTCCAGACCTGTACATGGAAGCCGCTGGGCAGGAATGTCTAAGCCTCAATCCTGTTTCTGGGAGATCTCGGATGAGGAAACCCATGTGTGGCTCTGCGTGTTCTATCTGAATGTGGATTCACACCTGCCAGGGGAGCCCTGGTTCTGAAAGCACACTCAGTAGCAGCTGGAGTTCCCTGGCAGAGGAACTCCTCTTAACATCTTTTTTTCCAGATGATTCCACATATGGGGAGCGACTGATCAACCTTTGTGTTTGCAATGGACAGTGCCAGGCAAAGAAGTCCTTCACACATCTTGGCCACTCTGGGAGAAGCACTTTCTGCTTTGGTCATTGCATCCTTTCCAAGCATTAGTCTCCCTTTCCAGAAGCAAGTAGACATTTAACCCAGAATTCAACCTAAGTTCCCACCTTTGCTTAAGTTTCTCATTGTCAGAAAGTAGAACTATACCAGAAATTGGGGTCTGGTAAGTGCTTTTCTGACAGTTCTTCAATCCACTGCATTGTTTTGTTTTCATCTATGTGCTGCTGAGTACTTTTCAGCTTTCAAATAATCTACCATCAAAGTAAGATCTTGGCTACATGTCACAGGAACTGGGGAATATAACCAGTCCCCAGGGAGACACAGGCAGTGACCCAGATAATCTGGGCTTCAATAACAAAGTCTTCATTCTAACCACCTACTCCTTCACTGACAAGCTCGGGATAACATGCGAATTCTACATCAGCTTAGTTACCCATCCTCTGGATTTATTGGGTCCGTGTTCTGAGTTATAAAAACAATATAAACCAATTATAGGGAAAAATGACTTTTTCTAAAAACCTCTTGTCTGAGTTTCCCTGATGAACATTCGGATTGTTTTGAAGCTGACCCAGGCCCCTGTGAAGTCTTAGATACACAGAGGGACTGTTCAGCAAATTCGCATTTACCAGACACTGTGGGAAGAACCTTAAAAATCCCAATTCCCTCAAAACACCTGCGTTCTGTTATCACATGTGAGGCTGAGGAGTGCAGATCCCTTTTCTTCTCTTCGTTATTCAGTTGTCTGCTAAAATCTACGTCTGACATAAAAATGTGGTGTGTGGTTTTTATAAGCAGCTTAATATGGCAATAAATATATTCTTAAATTAAAGTCATATAGGAAAAGTCAACAATCTCGTACTAAAGTATGCAACAGGAGTTTGGCTGTGTTTTCAGTCTGGATACATACAAGAAAATTTTAAGACTACATTCTCCATCCTGCTTACCAGCATTTACCGCTCCAAGCAGCAGTTTGCTGCATGCTTGAATTGCCACTAAAAGAGAACGAACAATGAGAAAACCTGGGTTAAAGAGGATTTAGTTCAGCCTGATAGAATGGGGTAGGGGTGGGGAATTAGAAAGCTGAGCTCAGCGTATAAAGGCTGCAGGCATCTCGTCCTTCCATTCAGAAAGAAACACTGGAAGCCATCAATAGTGACTCTTTCAAATCTTTCTCTGCACAAGGAGAAAAACATGGTACACACGGGTTTTTCCCTAAAGACAAGAAATGTGAAGTTGTGTGCCTGGCAGCCTGCCTTGTTAGAGAAAACTAACTTTTTCAACCCAGCCTTATTGGTGACTTTCACACTGTGCAGTGACTGTTAAGCTGGTGTCAGGGACTCTTGCAGGCTAGCTGAATGCTGAAAGAAATGGCCCTAGAATTCTGGAAGGCTCCTGATAGCAGAGATTGGGAAGAGTAATGAATAAGGAACTAGGTAGATTTTGTCATTAAGCACAACACAGGCAGGCCCACTTTCTTTTCAGGTGGTGCTGAAAACCTTGAGAGTATAGATAACTTTAAACTGCATGAAAACGCAGCGTTTCCCTAGCTAGACAGAACTAGTACTGCTCCCAACCCTAGGAAGTGCCAAGGGGGCAATAATAGCCTTGGGGAAAATTGAGGGGGAGGTGGGAAAGCAGCACTCCCTGTTTGTTTGCTTTTAAAAGGTAATTTTGGGTAATTACTGGGGCACAGTAATTTTGTTTCTCAGGAAGGAGCAGTAGATCCCAAGTACATTTGGAATCCTCTGCCTTGAAGGGTGTTAAAAGGACCTGGAGGAGACAGTGAAGACTTATTTTAGACTAGGGAATAGCATGGTTTTAGCACAGGACACAGGACTTTCAAGTTCCTGTGTGATTTTGGGAACCTAGAAAGTCATAAGTGCATGAATTGTGAACCCCCCAAGTCCTCACACTGGATCTCACTAATCCCTGTGATCCACCTACCTGAGTCTAGGCCCCGAGTATGGGCAAAGTGGCAACTGGATGTTGGTGTGATGAATGAGGAGTGTTCCACAGAAGTACTTGCAGGCTCTGTTTCTCAAACCTCATCCTTTTAGCAGCCCTGAGGTGTTCCACACTCCCTAAAGCTTTCCTTAAATTTTAGGAAAACCTGGGGCAACAAGTGACAGCACATGGGTTATCTAGATCAGCATCTTGTAAACACCTAGTGCTACCTGATTCCTGGGTACCTGCTTGCATTTAGATTGGTAAGCATAAGTATACCTAAAAGGTAAAGCTTTGCATGATTATTCTACCTATATTCTTCCAGGACTTTGTGTCATCCTGGCATATTCCAGTGAGGATGCACCAGTCCCAAAAGAAGCCACTTTTAGGAGGCAACTTGGTTTTGTAATCACCAAGTTCAACAGCCACATAAAACCAATGTTATAAGGGTTTCCTCACTGTTACAATTGTGTTTACCGGAACTTTTTTTCTAGTTTAAAGCAAAATACTTGATTGTTTTGTGCTTATGTTGTTTAAGTTATTAGTTATGCAGAATAACTTAGCTCAGTGAAGGCTCTGTAAAAAAGGCTGTGGCCTTTAAAAGGCTGATACTCAAGTTTTCCAAATACTGAGTCAGGTCTGGTGATATTATGAATGGGCAGTTCTTGAATGATGTTTGGGCAGGCAACATAGAAGATCCATTAGCATAGCACCAAGTCTTTGGGCATTTACACGGCATTTGAGCAGTTTACAAGGACCTTCTCTCTAGATCTAGTGCTCTGCCCCAAGCCAGGTAGCATGATTGCCACATGCACACATACAAGTCACACCCCCACACACATACATAAACTCTCACACATGTGCACACATGTAAATTTGCACACCATATACACTCACATGCATTCAATCATACCATCAATTCATACACACACATGCACTTACACATGTATTCATGCTTATATTTACAAACACACATGCACACAGGTTTGCTCATGGGGTCTGACTCCTGGCACCAGGCTTTGAGCTGTAATTTGTTCAAAAATATGATTTTCATTTCCCTATAGCTCAACATACTCAGATCATCATCATCCCTGTACCCAAAGCATCATCTCACTAAGGAAGGGTAAGTTTTAGATGTTTAGGAGAGAATTAAAGAGAGCATACAATGTTCTCTTAACCTATCCCCAGACTACCACACTCTTATGTAGAAAATTGCATATGCAAAACCTTTCTCAAGGGTATGCAATGCATTTTGCATGCTCAGGGCCAGTAGGAAACTGTGTGTTTACTGAAAGTCAGCTACTGGTTCCCAAATGTATTTATCCCATCCCTGGCATCAGTGAGCACTGACTACTCACTGTGAGCTTGCTCTCCCTGGAACCAGGCAGCTTCCCACTTGAAACCAAAGACCTTCTCTAGTATCTATATCAAATTTCTCAACTAACAATGATACTGTAGACCAGTGGCTTAAAGACATTTATTGTATCACAGTTCCATTAGACCACGGTCAACCAGAAATCAACTGGAGATTTAGGTGTTGTCAGGGTGAATTATTTTAGCTCTAGCCTTGGCTGGTAGATGACCTTCTCCATGTGCCTTCATATGGCACTCTGCCTGTATGCCAGTGTCTTCCTCTTCTCATTGTACTCACACTAGTCATTTTGGATTACAGAACACCTTAGTGACTTTGCTTCTTAAAAATCAAATTAATTTACCTGTTCAAAGTATCTATCTCCTAATACAGGGACAAAAGTTCTTTCCTTGCAGGTTTTGGCCAACCCCAATTCTGATCCTTGGCACTGCACATGGTCCCCTGAGAGCACCACCAGGAGTGATGCCTGAATACCAACTGATATAGCCATAAATCCAAAATATAGTAAGAAATGGAGGTTTAGCCTCCATATAGTCCCCCCGAGACAGAATTTGGGATTTCAATATGAAGTCACAATTTAATCTATAACAGAATTCATTCCTAAGCTCCTATTCAGTGAAGAGGTTGCTGATTCCTGTGGAAAGGACAATCACTCAATATTCTTACAAAAACTTTGATAGAAACCCTCCTCTTTTGCCTTGTAGCCTTTTACCAGGACCTCTTTATGATATAATATTTCCCTGCCAATGCATAACTCTTACCACAGCCATTTTTTCCCTCCTGTCTCCTATCTGCCTTTCTCACCTTTTCTTCAGATATCTGCAATACTTCTCCTTGGACCTGCAGAGCCTAGTTCATAGTCATTAACCTTTTTCTCATCTAACTCCCATAAAAGTTCTCTCCCAAATTTTTTTCTCACATACAGCTTTCGACCTTTATAAGAAATGAGGACACCACACACACACACACACACATACACACGCACGCGCGCGCGCGCACACACACACACACACACAGAGTTTTACAGTTTAACTATCTGGAGTTGGCTGAGTTCTCTTCCATTATCAAATGTTCTTAAAATCAAAGCCTTTTTATTTCAGAAGAACCAAGGATTAAAATGTCAAGAGCTAGGGTTTTTCAAGGGTGGTCTGCAAGGCCACAAATGTGAATGGAGAAGGTCTCCAAAGAGACAATGTTTGATTAGTTTATTAAATTTTTATGGCAAAAGTCATACTTTCTGGATATGAAGAGCTAAATATACTATAAATTACAAGAAAAATTTAATTTGACAAATCATTTTACCATTTCACTGTACTTGCAGTATTTTCACAAATGTTTATCTAATGAATAAAATAGTTTTCATATTACTTCATTATTACCAGTCACATTTAATACACAACAAATGTTTTTTCATCCTTCCTTTGGATGGTTTCAGGTGTTTGGCCATACCTGGCAGTGTTCAGAAGCCATTACTGACTCTGTGCTCACGACTGTCCCCTGGCAGTGCTCACAAGACAGTATGTACTGCCAAGGACTTGAAACAGGGTCACTATGCATATAGTTTCATGTAAGGCAAGTGCCTTATCTCCCAGATTATCACTCCAGCACTTTCACATCCTTCCTATATGCCAATCCTTTACCTTTGATTTTATGTTTCTTAATTGACTTACAAGCTTGCAAGATAGGCACATTGGAATTCTTGAAAATCTAGCTTTTGGTCCATTCTATGTAACACTTTGGCATAATTTATTAAGTGTAATAACAATGTTAAATTAGCATTGTAAAAAAGAACATATTTTATCTTAATTTAATGGGCATACCTGTGGATTTTTTTGTCATTTAATTTGAGATGTTTTCTATATCATCTGAAAAAATCTGTTTATAAAATTTATAATGATTGATAAAATTAGTACACATATTTGTACATTAGAAGCAATTCATATTCCATAAGATTTAATCTTTTACCACATTAAGCTCACTTCAACATATATAAAGTTTTGTAATAATCACTGTATATATTTCCAAAATTTTCACCACCCTGGGAAGAGGCTATGAAGTTCTTGAGCTGCTTATCCATCAGCTCTATATTGTCCTTTCAAATCTGAATAACAGTCTGCCTGGGTAGAGTATTCTTAATGAAGTGTTCATATCATTGGGTTCTGTTTTTTACTATATTCCACCATTTTATTCAAATATGCAGGGTCTCACTTGACAAATCTACTCTGAATACTTTTTTGGGAGGGAAGGGGGGTTTGGGTCAAACCAGGAGATGTTCAGGGTTTACTCCTGACTCTGCACTCGGTAGTTATTTCTGACAGAGGTTGAAGGACGATAAGGGATGCTGTGGAGCAAATGCTGGTTGGCCTTATGCAAGGCCGACCACTGTACCATCATTCTGGTCCCTCTGCTGTGACTCTTAAGCAAGCACCTTTGTAATTTCCTTCTTTGATCTTGCTATCTCTATCTTTGACTTTTATAATTATGATGTGTATTGGAGTATTCTTATTTGGATCTTTTATGGCTGGTACCATTCATATCTCATGAACCTGTGTGCATATACTCCTCAACTTCCTCAACTCTGGGAACTTCTTAGCTATAGTTTCTTTGGCCATGAGAATTGCCTTCCTGTTCTTCAGACTCTGATGATGCTTAGGTTGTTCCTCTTGAACTTATCCCATCGATCTCTCATTTCTGTTAATTGCTTTTGAGAATTTCACCATATTTGTTTTCTAAAGATTTCCTATGTGTCCTCTTGGAGCTCACTGATTTTATTGTCAATTGCCTTCCATTGAGTTATTTCACTTACTAAACTTTTTATTTCTATCACTTTTGATTGTAGTTTTCTTGATCACTTGATTACTTATAGATTTGCTCAAGCAGGCGCTCAAACAGGAACGAGACTGTTTCTCATAAATATTGTTTTGGTGAGATTCAGCTGGAGTCCAACCTTTCCACAATCACGGTTGAAGTCGGCCAGCATTTGTGCTGCTTGGCTAATGTTTGGTGTCCTTAGAACAATGTCACCAGTAAAGCTGAGGTGGTGTAGTTGCCGACCGTCTATCTTCGCTCCCATTCCTTCCCATTCCAGTAGTCGCATGATGTTCTCCAGGCTGGCACTGAAGAATTTCACTGAAATGGTATCACCCTGCCAAACCACTCTCTTGACATGAATGATCACTTCCAAGTAGAATGGTGAGATCCTGGTAGTGAATCCATAATACAGCTCACGGAGGATCCTAATGTATTGAGTTTGAATGCCCTGTGTGGATATGGTAGATCATGCTGAATCCTTTCCGGTACCTGGCTTGCTCGTATGGTTGTCTTTCATGTAGTGTTCTGCCAATTCTATTCAGGATGACTTGAGTGAACAGCTTGTAGATGACAGACAACAGGCAGATCCGGTGATAATTGCCAATGTCGTCGATGTCTCCCTTCTTGTACAGTAGTACAGTCCTGCTGACTTTCCATTGGAATGGGACCTTGCATTCAGACAGGTAACGTGTGAATAGCTGAGCCAGTGTATTGATGAGTACTGGTGGCAGGTTATTCAAGTGTTCAGGTCTGACCTTGTCTGGGCTGGATGCTGTTCTCTTCTTTACCAAAGAAATGGCATGTCGGATTTCGGAAGAGAGAACACTGGGAACGACATATCCATTCTGCAATATTTGCTATGTGAGCAGATGGATGTGGTTATCGAAGAGATCCGAGTAGAAGTCATGAATAATCTTCTCCATTGCCCTTCTGGAAAATGTGATAGATCCATAAGGATGTTAGAAGGCCGTCATCTTGGTCTTGTAGTTGTCGGGCATTGCGAACTGCTGCTCTTCTCTCTTTGAGGTCTTCCTTTATTGCTTCTCTGCATTGCTTTGCAAGGTCGGACATTTGCTTGAGTTTGCCTGAGGCTTGTGCCAAGCCACGTTGGCGAATTAGCTCAAAAGGTTTCGAAGACAGACATCTTTTTGTGGCTATCTCTCTCTCTCTCTCTCTCTCTCTCTCTCTCTCTCTCAGCATTCCTTGCACATTTATGGAGGTGCTGAACCAGTTTATCTCATTCCTTTTCAATGTTGTCAACAACAGCATCTTCCCATGTTGCCGCAATAGTGCCAAAGAGGTCCCAGTCTGTGGTTGTTCTGGGAGTTCTCTTCTTAGACTTTGCAGCCCTTTCTCCCTGCTTCGTGAAGTAGAATTTTGCATGAAGGAGACAGTGGTCCTATCCCATTTGGAATTTTGGGACAACAGCAACATTGGTCAGGCAAAACCATCGGTTGAATATGATGAGGTCAATTTCATTGTTGAACCATTCACTGGGAGACTCTCATGCCCAACATTTAGAT
This sequence comes from Sorex palustris, assembly GCA_028565675.1. NCBI lineage: Eukaryota > Metazoa > Chordata > Mammalia > Eulipotyphla > Soricidae > Sorex > Sorex palustris. Next base: position 5,761 of record JAOXYA010000566.1, on the reverse strand, counting down.
CCGTTCCTTTGGAACTGTGAGTTACCATGGATGGTCTTGGTCAACTTGATGAACTCAGATAGTCTCTCACCCTGTTCATTCCATTCTAGGCCATGGGTCCCAATGTGGAGTTCTTCAGCTGATCTTCTCTGTCCTATCCTAGCATTAAAATCATCTACAGTGATCTTGTAGAAGGTGTGGTCTTTATAGAACTTCTCCAGCTCCATGTAGAACTTCTCAATTTCTCCTTCATCATAATTGGATGTTGGTGTGTGGTGACAACGAAGATAGAAACTGTCAGCAGTGAGTCACATCTATTCAAGTGTAATCATCCAATTCGGGTTGTTAGACATTCGAATGAATCAATGCTCATGGCCAAGTTTGTGTTGACAAGGAAACCGACACCTCTTTTGTCGCATGTTCCGAGGAACAGTTCTTCTCCAGTGTGAAAACGGCATGATATGATTGATGCCTTCTTGTCTCAGTCAGACCAATGATGTTGGACTTGATCTTTTGCGTTTGCACCATCAGACCCTCAATGGATGCATCCAATGCCAGCGTAAGTGCAGTGAAAGTACAGACAGTCATTTTTGTCCTTCGTTTTGGTGGCCTAGTTTGGCCTTGAGATTTTATCAGCCTCTCCTTCCTCATCCTTCTTTTGCTGCCATATTGGTGGCTCTTTCAGGGTCATGGGAATGAGACCCATTGTATTTACTGTTTTTGGCATATCGAATATGCCACGGATAGCTTGCCAGGCTTTGCGTGCGGGCAGGATATTCTCGGTAGTTTATCAATTTATTATTTATGACTTTATTTTTTCTTGTATTTGTACCATTGTTTCTTTGAGCTCAATAAACATCCTTAACATGTTCTCTCTAAATTGCTTATCTGAGAGGTTATAGTTCTGGTTAGTACTGATGAAGCTGTCTGGACTATCTTCACTAAGTTTGATGGGGTACTGCACTGCTTCCTGGAGTGTGTCTTTCTGATGCACAACCCATTTCCTCCACCAAGGAACTCTCTGGGTAAACCAGCTGGCTGTTGCTTTCTTCCTTTCCTCTTAGAGCTATCACACTCAATTTTGCTGCTGCTAACTAGTTGTTCAGACTTTCATGTGGGGGTTCCAAGAAGATTTCAATGTCATTGAACTGACATTACTCTAGTAGTAATTTAGGATTCTGTGATTTGTTACTAGTATGGCTACTTTTGTGAGTTTTTGTGGGATTAGCCATCACCTTAAGAAATCAGTCATGGGGTATGGTGTTGCCAGCAGGTCAATCTGTACCTGTGAGGAGAGTGCATCAGCAGCCTGATGGTGTCTTCAGACTTCTAGATACCCCAAAATTGCTGCTGTGCCTTTGACCAGATCCCAACAACTTGGGACAAAGTTTGCCAAGAAAGCAAATGGCCAAAAATTAGGTATGTGGGAGACACACCCACAAACCACCTCTGGCTCAGCTATATAATTGGAGGCAAGGCCTCTCTGTTCCTGATCGAACTGCTTAACAGCCATGATCCCAGAGACTCTGAGACAAACCTGGGAACCCGGAAGCTTTTGGCAGAGATGCGTCGGACGACCCTGGGGGGAATGGGTGTTGTCCCTCCCCCTGCTCCCCTTTGGAGGCTTGGTGGCTGCCATCCTCCAGAGGCCAATGGACAGTCAGGTTTTGGCCCGCAGTGACAAGACACGCAGGGCCTCATGGGATGGGGGTTGAGCCAGTGCTTTCATCCCCACCCCAATGAGACCTTGAGTTGCTGCCCACGAACGGCCTCTCTGGCTCCTGATCAAGCTGCTTAACAGCCATGATCCCAGAAACACAGAAACAAATTTTGAAACCCAGCGGCTTTTGGCATAAATGCTTCCAGGCCCCATAGTAGGTTATTGTCCCCGGGACACACCATGGGGGAAAGTGTGCTTTCCCTCTGCCTGTTCCCCCTTGGCGGCTCAGTGGCCACCATCCTCCGGAGGCCATTGGATAGTCATGCTTGGGCCTCAGTGACGAGACACATGTGGCCTCACGGGATGGGGTTGGAGTCAGCCCTTTCCTCCCCACCCCACGAGACCCTGAGTCACCACCCACGAATGGCCTCTCTAGCTCCTGGTCAAGCTGCTTAACGGCCATGATCCAAGAGACTCAGAAACAAATCTCGGAACCCAGCGGTTTTTGGCAGAAATGCGTCCGGTCCCTGCAGAAGGTTAGCAGCGCCGGGCCACCCCAGGGGGTAAAGGGTGCTGTCTCTCCGCCTGCTCCCCCTTGGCGGCTCAGTAGCTGCCATCCTCCAGAAGTCATTGGACACTCAGGATTGGGTCCGCAGTGATGAGACATGTGAGGCCTTGAGGGATGGGGTTGGAGTCAGCCCTTCCCTCCCTGCCCCAAGGAGATCCAAAGTCCTGGCCAACGAACGGCTTCTCTGGCTCCTGATCAAGCTGCTTAACAGCCATGATCCAAGAGACTCAGGAACAAATCTCGGAACCCAGCAGGTTTTGGCAGAAATCCCTCCAGTTTAATTGTTAAAATTTCGGAATTTCAAAATCGCACAGCCACTGCTGCAGCCACGCAATGTCATATGCTATTCATAACTGGTAACAGAAAACAGATTGTCTACTATTGCCTTTTCAGCAGATCAGAGTGTTGGGGTAAAACTCTAAATAATAATGGTGGGTCTGGTGTCAAACTATTGAATGTAATCAAAGTAGAAATAGAGTACTGTGGAAATTATCTGCTACACAGGTAGGGGGAAGGTGTTGGATGGGGGTAAACTGGAGTTTTTGGTGGTGGAGGATGGGCACTGGTAAAGGTATTGGTGTTTCATTGTATGACCAAAACTTAAACCGGAAAGCTTTGTAACTTCTTTCACGGTGATTCAATAAATAAAATTATAAAAAATAAAAAAATAAAGTAAGGTGGAGTTCATGCTCGATTCAATCAGCTAATCCATGGATGAATAAATAGCAGTACTTCTACATAAAAAAATTAAGATTATGCCCTGTATAAGAAAATTGTCTATTTAAGTGTTTTTGCAAACAACACGTTTATCATAAAAGATAGTCTTTGTTAGGGCCAGAAGGATAGCACAAGGGTTAAGAAGCTTCCCTTGCCTGTGTGTAGATCTGTTCCTGCCAACACCTATGGTCAGGAGTGACATGAGGTAATGTTATCTTAATCAAAATGTAATTTTCCCATGCTTCAATAATATCCATTCATTTATATAAAGAGATTTTCCATTTCTTTCAGATATTAAAATATATATTAAATAAAATATTAAAAATATATTTTTGTTCAGATATAACAAAACTAAGGCTAAATTTCTGTGTAAAAAATTATGATGAAGATTCTCAGGCAAATATCCAATTTAAATGAAATTAATGGAAAGTGACCTCACATCTATGTTGAGAAAATGTCTGCCATTAGATATTTTTCAACCTAAATATGTCCATTTTATGTTAGCATATACTGGATGCCAATTATTTCTCAATATGAAATGGCATTTTGTTCAACCCAATCAGAGAAATTCCATTGCCCAAAATAATTATGAATGCACTTCTTAGTTTAAAAAATAATTATTTAAGGCATATTTATTTAGTATTATGAGGAAGTAGACATTAAAATATTGCTCTCAAATGGATTTTGTTTGCTTAAACTTACAGTAATAAAAGAAATTCATTGCCTTGCTTTGGACTTATTGAGATAAACCTTTTTCTTGACTTTATTTTTTGTAAACTATTGTAAGGGATGAATTCTATGGTAAGGACTTAAAAAAAAAGAGAGTGCTAAAATAGAAGACTTTTACAACTCAGTTAGCAAGAGCCACTTTTTGTTTGAAACTGGAGTACTATAGAATATGTACCCAGAAATAGTATATGTTAAAAAATAAATAGACTAACAGTTAGTTTACAAGTTCTGTATACAAATTATGAAGGAAAATGGATGTGCGGGAGAGATACTCTTGGTAGCTTGCTGGGCTTTCCGAGAGGGGCAGAGGAATTCAACCTGGCTCGGCCTGGCCGGCTGTGCACAAGGCAAATGCCCTACTGCTGTGCTATCACTCCAGCCCAAAAAGATTGAAACTACCAGCTTTTTACAGTCTAAAGTGTTTGGAGGAAGAGAGTGAGGAGACAAGCATGTCCTACATCTTTCTGTTTTGTTTTGTTTCTGAAAAGTGTGTCTGCACTGTGCTTATCAGAAGAACAGTGATTCAGTGGATATGTTTACATGCTAAGTGGATATATTTACATGCTAAAGGCAAGTTAATGCAGGATTAGTCTTCTGTTGATGTCACTATAGGCTAAGAGAAATGTAAGACAGGTATTGTTTGCTGACATATTAATGAAAGGACAATTTCTCTTTTGCTCTAAGGGTCAAGGGTCAGGCATTTCAATGGGAAATAGAATCTCTTCTTCTATAGAATCCACTTCTCTTAACCATTTTTGCCTGTCTCAGAGACAGATAAGGATTGTGGTGATAGGCAATAATAAGAAAGAACAACAAGATGTTGACTTTATTTTTAACTCACTGTTTTAATTCTGTAATCATAAACTTGGATTCATTACTTTGTATGCTATATTCAGTTAGTTATTGCAAAAACAAATCACTATTTTAATTAAAAATTTTAAACCCATATCAAGCAAAATGCACCAGGTCTTTTTGGAGAAAGAAATTAAAAAAACTTCGTTTACAGGCTTCGCTTTCTCCACCAATACAAACTTCAGCCTTCATATTATTTTGTCAAGTAAAATATTTTCTTGCTTTGATTTGTGTTTTGGGCCACCTCTGTTAGTGCTCAGGGCTTACTCCTAGTTCTCTGCTCAGGGATCACTCCTGGCAGGCTCAGGGAATTATATGGGGTTCTGGAAAACAAACTTGATGGGGTGCATGCAAGTTAAGCACCTTGGCACTCTGAATTATCTCTCTGACCCCATATATAATCTTTTCAATAGAGGAGAAAATACCGTTCACACTGAGTTAGGGAAATTATAATCTCAATAAACTTCACTCACATTTTTTCTGTCCTATCTCCTTTAAATTCAATTGAGAAATGCTCACCCACCCCAGCTTGTTACAAAAGCAAAAGATCTCTACCTTTCTCTGGATTTCTTCAGGAGAACCATCCCATGATGCCTTCTTTTCCCTTCCTTACCCTTCCCTTAAATAAAATCTTTTTTTTTGATTCACCTTTAGTCTCCAGTTACACCTTGCTTTCACTCTTGAGTGCTTGAGGACAAGAAACAAAGGGCTTGCATCACTATAGTACTTTCAATACAAAAGTATTCCTAAAACTTTTCTTTGGCTCAGTCAAAGGGACAAGAATGTGTTTTGTTGGCATCTCTCAAACAGGGGTTACAGGCCCTGAAGGTCAGCCTCAGGCCTGTCTGTTGCAGCTTTCTCAGTTTAGTGCAGAAAAAGAGGGGCACAAAGATGAAAAATAGTTTTGATTGTTTGATGATTTGGTTTCATATTCCATATCCAAGTCAAAGATTCTTAACCTAAATATTACTGTTCACTGAACACATATAAGGAAAGCCTTTGGAATGAATCAGCTTGGTCATCACATTGCAAAATTAGTTATGACTAATGTACTGAATCATTCTTTTGGCAACTAGTTTCCAAGGATCTTTGTGTTAGCCACAGTGAGGTGACTAGCTTAATATATTTTTTTAAATTTTTATTAATGAAACACCATGAGGTACCGTTGTAGACTTATACATTTTTGTGCTTGGGTTTCAGTTATACAATGATCGAATACCCATCCCTCCACCAGTGCCCATTCTCCACCACCACTG
>JAOXYA010000544.1:0-14724 GCA_028565675.1 Sorex palustris | reverse complement strand
AACCCAAGCTCAAAAATTTATGTCTATAAAAAATATAAAATAAAATAAAAATAAATAATTTAAAAAATAAAATAAAAAGCTTTATCAGTAAAAAAAAAAGAAACTGGAATCTCACACACATTTGTAAGACTAATATATTCTGGAGGAATCTATTTCTGATCTTTGAAGGGAAAAACTCAATCAAAAGAGCTTAAATATCATGTGAACATCTGCAGATAATCAAAGGAAAGAAAGAGCAATATGAGGAAAGCCCACACACTGAAAATATTTGCTCTCTGGTCCTTTACAGAAAAAGTAGTCTGACACTGTTTCATGGTGTTACCTCACCTTGTCATATACATTAATGCTTTCAGTTTGTGGGCCACATGATCTCTGCTGCAACTCTCTGGCTCTGTCATGGTAGTGTGAAAGCAAATGCAAACAATATGCAAATGAATGGTGTGCCATGTCCCAATAAAACTTTACTGACAAAGAGAGATGGTGGGCCAGAGAGACTGTTCAGTGGGTTGAGCAGCTGCTTTGTGTGGCAGAGGCCCAGACTTCATTCCCAGGACATGTTTACCTGAGCACCACTGGGAGCAACACTTAGGAGCTGGGAGCAGACCCTGAGCAACACCAGGAGTGTCCCCCAAAACAAAAAATGAATAAGCGAAAACAGAAGGTGGAAAGATTTGCCCTTAATGCCCTCATTTTTGTTGTTGTTGTTGTTGTTGTTTTATATAAGGAATACACCCAGTGGATCTTGGGGCAGTAATGAAGTATTGGAATCCAACCCAGGACCTCCTGACACACATAAGGTCCAAACTATACCTCTTGAGTTATTTCTCTAACTCAAGACTCTGAACTTTTTTTTCTTTTTGGGTCATACCTGGCGATGCACAGGGGTCACTCCTGGATCATGCACTCAGGAATTACTCCTGGCAGTGATCAGGGGACCATATGAAATGCTGGGATTCGAACCTGGGTTGGCCGTGTGCAAAGCAAATGCCCTACCTGCTGTGCTATCGCTCCAGCCCCAAGACTCTGAATTTTGATCACCATCTCAACAACCCCTGAGCGCCAGAATCATACACTGATCTGTTTGGATATTTAAGGTTGTGTCAGCTGGACCAGGCCTGCAGAACCCTCTTTTCAAATCCCTACCCATTCCAAATCCAGTCCTCCCCTTCTTAAATACCATCTAGGGTGGCTCAAGCCTAAGAGGCAAGAGTCATTAGCAAGGTCCCACTTCTATTACCTGACAACAAGACGTGTCAGCTCTGCTTTTTCGTTTTTAGATCTCCAAGACCATAGCCACAGGCTTTCACCTTGCCTACCAGAAAAGTGACTGAAGAGGCCGAGGCCTCCCTGCTCCCATTCAGACTTCCAGGAGAAAATACGCATCTATAACTCAGGTAGTTGATGGGCCAGAGAGATAGTATAAGGCGTAAGGTGCTTGCCTTGAATGCAGAGGACCCTGTTTGATCCCCAGAACCACAGGATTCCCCAAGCAACACCAGGAGCAACTCGAGAGTAAAGCTGGGAGTAGCCCCTGAGTACCCCACTCCATATGGCTCAAACCCCCATCCCCTAAAAAAAGACTCTTCAGTCTGTTCTCCACTCAGCATCCAGGAAACACTTTCCACAGTCTATAGCTCATCATCTGTTCCCTGGCTCAAAACCCATGAAGCAGTTTTTAAATTTTCATCAATTTAAAACTATCCTTCTTACCTGGGCTTCAAGACTCACATTCCCCCAGGTCCCCTCTACTGCCCATCTTCTTACTTCTGAGAAATCCCATCCCACCCCAGACCCTTTCGATGCTCCCCAATCCTCCTCCCGCACTGAGAAGTCAACCCCATTGCGCTCTGCACGCATGCTCTCCCTATCACCCCAGCTTACACCTGTCCTCCCAGTCCTGTCCTGATTTCTATCATTATTTTGCGTAGGTTCTTCGGAGCATGAGTTGATGTCTAACTATGCTGAATTCACAAAGGAATGTAAGCCAGAAGTTGTTTTTTTTAAGTACATGCATAGCCCTCAGTTGACGCATCGACAACAAAGAGTTGCAGACCACCGGGCAGGCAGACCCGCATCCGTCCCTCCACACCGACCCTAGCATTCTGCTCTCTGCTTGGGTACTGAAGCATGAGGTGGTGACAGGGCATCCAGAGGAATCCCAGTGCTCTGTACAGCACCCCCCCCCTTAAGTTCTAGCAGCTTCTCTTCCTCCACCCCTCCCAACCGAGGGACAGGCACAGTTCCCCACTTTGTTAGTCCTAGAATGATGACATCATCCCTTATTGTTTCCCAGAAACCACGTTTTTCAGTGTGGTTTCAGTGTGGTCCTAAGACACTGTCAGGGTCAAAACTACTGTGAGTCAAACAATTTTGCTTATTAATAACACTAAGATGTATAAGCCAGGCAGGAGGGGTAGCACAGGAGTGATGGCACTTGCCCTGCACACAGCTCCCCCCAGTTTGATAACCTGCCCCCTCCCTCAAGCACTGCCAGAAGTGACCCGTTCCCCAGCATAGAGCCAGGAAGAGCCCCACAACTCCAACCACAGTGAAGTGTGACCCCCAGACCCCAAAACAAAACCAAAAAGGCATTATTTGCCCTTTCCTCGATGTTGATACTTGCACTGAATGGACAAAAGCAATGATGGATAAAGAGTTCAGTTGATCTGTTTAATAACCACCATATTTACTGCTTTCTATGCACAGAAAGAGAGAGAGAGAGAGAGAGAGAGAGAGAGAGAGAGAGAGAGAGAGAGCGCAAAAGAAAGAAACTAAAGAAGACACACAGATGGTGAATGAGCGTATAAAAAGAAGCTCCATTTCACATGTCATCAGCGGACTGAAAATTAAAACAGTGAGACTAGACACCTGGGCCGAACCCAGACGCTGCCACTGCCAAATGCTGGTGAGGGTGCTGAGCCACCGGGAGGCGCATCCGTTGCTGGTGGGAATGCAAAAGGGGCAGAAAATTTGGAAACACTTTGTTGCTCTCTTATGAAACTAAAAGGGACTTTAATCAGTTGTCGCCAAAGTACTGCCCTGGTGGGGAGTTTTGGTGAACGGAGGGCAGCACAGTATACAGAACATCTCTACTTTCTCCTATATTTTGCTGTAAACCCTAAACTGCTCTTTAAAAAAGTCTCAGGGGCCAGAGAGATAGTACAGTGGGTAGGGTGCTTGTCTTGCACGCAGAGAAATGGGGTTCAGTCCCCAGTACCTCATAGGTTCCCCTGAGGTCAGAATCAGAAGGAAGCCTTGAACATGACTGACTGTGGCCTCCAAAAAATAAAAAATAGTCTCAGTGAAAATACAAAGACACCAAAACAAAAAACCCACACGTACTATAACCAGAGAGCTCAAAAACCACCACTTTCCTTTCAAATGATGCAGTTGGGGTTGAGAAATAGCACAGAGGTCTGGAGCACAAGGTGTGCATGCGGGAAGTTTGAGTTGGATCTCTGGCACTGCATGGTTCCCCTGAATACTGTCAGGAATGACCCTTGAGCACCGAGTCAGATGTGGCCACTAGGTGTGCTCTCCCCCACGCCCGAAAAATTAATAATAAAAGTGGACATCAGACGTGTTCATTCTTAGATCTGGAGCACATCCTTTTGATAGTTCGTGTTGCAAAATGAGAAGCTTGAGAAAAGGAAGACCATTGTCTCACCTGTGGTCTTAAGCCATTGGGGAAGTTGTCTCTAGTCTAGCTCCTTATCTCCCAGAACACTTTTTATTCAAGGAGAGCCATGATGGTTATTCACAAATCAATATCTATCAGACTTTTCCTCTACAACACACAAAGAGTTCCTGCACGCCTCTGTGTTTGTTGACTATGATGGGATTTAGCTTTCAAGCAAAACCCAGACTGAGAAACTTCTGTCACTTCTGTGAGCTAACAGTTTCCCAGAGAATATCAAAGATATTCTCTCTGGAAATTTTTATATTTTATGAAATATGTCAACATTCAGAAGATCTTCCTGACTTATTGAACCAGCATTTGCTCATCTCCCACAGCTTTCTTACAAGACAACTGCCACATATCACAGTGCGTGTTGAATGTTAGAGTGAGAATCTGATGCAGACATATATTGTACAAATGAAAACACAACAAGGTGAGTTACCCCACCCATCAACACATAATTACATTTGCGTGTGATGAAATATTTAAGATCTACTCTCTTAGCAACCTTCAAGTTCACAATACATTATTGTTAACTCAAATCACTTTCAAGTTATAGAAACTATTCATCTTATGATTGGAAGGTTGGACACTTTGATCAACATCTACCCCCACCCACACCCCACTTCCACTCCCTCCCCCTAACTACAAACCTACTGTTCCTATGAGTTCAGCATTTTCAGATTCCATACATAAATGAAATTATATGGTATTTGTCTTCGTCTGATTTTGCTTAGAATTCCCTCAGAGTTAATCATGTTGTTGCAAGTGATAGACTTGCTTTCTTTCTATTTTTCATTTGTTTGGCGGGCCACACCCAGGGGTGCTCAGAACATACTCCTGGTCTCTACTCATGTATCATTTTTGGTGGGGCTCAGGGGACCATATGGGGTTCCAGGCCAACAGAACCCAGGTTGGCCATGTGCAAGGCAAGCACCCTACTCACTGTCCTCTCTCTGGCCCCAATTTCCATTCTAACATATGTGTATATGTGTGTAAGCATATATTATATATTTGGGAGGGGCACTGGACATACCCAGGGAGTCACAGGGGCTGGCTATTCCTGGCTTTGTGCTCAAAGTGACCCCTGGTTGTGCTTGGGGGACCCTACCAGGGCCAATCGTGTGCAAGATAAGCTTGTACTATCTCTCCAGCCCCTTTATTTTTAAATAGAGAATCATACATCATGACAGTTCTGTCAATAAGGCTTCAAATACCACAGTGGTCCCAATAGGGCACCCCTAGGTATACAGGAGGTTATACCAGCGAGACTTGTGCTGTTACACCCCATGGTGTCCACATGACCTTTGATATATAATCATAGATCATATTTTTAAAATCCATTCATCTGTTGGCAGGTATTTGAGTTGTTTTTGTATCTTGACTGGTGTGAAAGAGTGCCACAGTGAACAGTGATCAACAGACCTCTCTTTATGGTAGTGATTATAATCCTTAGGTTCTATATCCACAAAACAGGATCGCTTTTGACTATAGTGGTTCCACTTTAACAGTCTGAGGAGTCTCCATAATTTTTCATTCCCACAACGGCATACAAAGGCTCTCGTTTCTCCAACCAACTGGCTAATGCTATGGTCTCTCCTCTTCTAATAGGTCTGGGATTATGTCTCACTGTGGCTTTGATTTCCATTTCCGTGATGATTCACAATATGGAGCATTCTTCATGTACACAGTTGATTGTTTACATGTTGTATTTAGGAAAATGTCTCATTAGTTCTTCTGTCCATTATTAATTAAGCTATTGCATTTTTAATTGATTGTAAAAATAATTTACAATGTTCTGATACATTGTTTTCAAATGTATATATGAATAAAAGAGCCATTCAAAATGCAAGACAGAGCAATGGATTTTAATGTGAGATCAAAAACAGCTAATAATTGATATTGCTTCAGATTCCACATTGCAATTAACTGTCAAGAAACTACCACCTGTTGAGTTTGATGACAGTAGCAAAGACTATCCATAATTATCTGAAAAAGGCAATTAAAATATTTTCTCTCTTTCCCACCTACATATCTGCATGAGGTAAGATGTTCTTCATTTACTTCAACCAAAATAATGTATCACAACAGACTGAGTGTAGAAGCAGATAAGAGATTCCAGGAGTCACCTACTCAGCTAGATTTTACAAAGATTCACAAAAGTATTAAACAAGATTACAAGATTCTCCTTACTATTGCATTTGTTTTGAAAAATATTGATGATGAGATGGAGAGATGGTACTGAAGTTAAGGTACTTGCCTTGCATGACCCAGATATGCTATCTGGCACCGCATATGATCTCCAAACCCTTCCAGTAGTGACCCCTGAGCACAGAGCCTGGAGTAGCCCCAGGAATAACCAAATAACAGAAAAAGAAGAAATTAAAAATTAAATGTTTATATGTGTGGGAATTTTGAAACATGCCCACAAACTCTATTCCCTTTATGGTGTGGCCTGGGTCCTAAGTTTTGTGTTGTTTCAGGGCCACACCTCCCTGTGCTCAGGGCGTACTCCTGGCCCTGCACTCAGGCATCACTCCTGGTGGGGCTTGGGGACACCAAATGAGGTGTTGGGGATGCAACCCAGGTCGTCTGTATGCAAAGCAAGCACCTTACCTACTGTACTATCTGGTCCTTCATCTTCCTCACCTTCGGTGTGAGCTGGACTAGGAGAGCCAGTTCTGATGAAGAGAATCTTCCAGAAGTAAATGTATATGGCTTCAAAGCTAGGTCATGAAAGATGCTGGGGTTTCTCCCTGCGCGTATGTCTCATAGTGAAGAAAGGAAGCTGCCCCCTTGCTGACAACCCACCAGCTGTCCCACAGAGAGGCCCCTGTGGCAGGAAGCAGGGGTCTCCTGCTGAGAGCCATCTCCATCTCCATCTCCATCTCCATCTCTATCCCCATCCCCATATCCATCCAGAAGCAGACCCGCTGGTCCCCATTAACCCCTCACATAACCAAAATTTATTCCAGATCTTAAACTTGACCCACCTAGTTAAGTTTCTCCTGCATCCTGGACCCACAGGAATCATGTGAGTCATTTTTACTGTTTGAAGCTAAGTTTTCTTTTTATCTTAGGGGAGAAGGAGCCCCTTAACTGGTACTCAGAGAGTTTGGATCTACCCCCAGCGGTGCTGGGGGCACCAAGGCACCAAGGCAGCAATGCTTGGGAATTGAACTCAGGGACCAGGAATTCAGGGCCTACCTCTATCCTTTTGAGTTTCCTCCCTTGTCCATAGCTATTTTTCCCCCAAATTCGTGTTTTATTAAGGCACTGTGAATTACAAAGTTATTCATAGTTGGGGTTTGACATACAATATTCCATCACCAATTCCACTACCAGCGTCAAGTTACCTCTACCAGTGTCGCTGGCTTTGCTGTCCTACCACCTCACTCCCCAACACCCCACAGCCCCAGCCTGCCAGCTTTACAGGCACCTTTTAAATTTGGTCATTAAACTTTGGGTCTCGGGATTTCTCTGTGGTTTGGATGTTTATCTGTGTCATTCCTTTACACCACCTATGTACCTGAATCCCCTTAAGCCTTCCTGCCCCCGTTGCTTCTCATCTTTCTCTTCTCCACTCCATGTCTTTCCTTCTCCTCCTTATACTCTGGGGCCAAGGGCATCCCCCTTTAAATCATTGCACTTCCTCAGATATTCACAGCTAAATTGTGAGCCCAGATGCTATAAAGCAAAAGTCAACCCATTGCAAAAGATAATGCACTTACTGTTACACTTTAATGAATATATATATATATATATATATTTAATTCTTCGGTTTTGATGCCTAATAAGATAACTGTCAATTGATGAACCCAGTTAAACAAAAGCACTTAGCAGATTCTCAGCCTTGGAGACTATAAAGAAGCCCTATGGGATATGGCAGGAGAATTTCTGCCCTAAACTCTTTGTCAACTACCGCATTATTAAATGTTCTTCGCTACCTGGGGAGAGCACCCTTTGCTTCACACTGGGCCCCTGACTAATAAACATTAAACCACAGTTGTATGACTTTGTTACTATCCTATGGGAGAAGGCATGATTTTATTTTTTCTTAAATTACCTTTTTTTTTGTGGGGTGGGGGGGTTGGTTTTTGGGCCACGAGAGGCAGAGCTCAAAGCTTACGCCTGGCTCTGCTCAAGGATCTCTCCAGGCTTGCTAGAGGGACCATATGTGGTGCTAGGGATTGAACCCAAGTCAGCCATCTGCAAGGCAAGCATCCTACCCACTGTACTATCACTCCAGTCCCCTAGTTTTTTCTTTCCTGTACTTTATATATATATATTTTTTCTACAGAAGGATGCATTATTTACTATTACTTTGGTTTGGAGAGGACCATATCAAGAGATGCTTGGGGGAACCTATAGGGTGCTGGGAACCAAACCTCAGTCAGCTACACGCAAGGCAAGTGACCTACCCTCTGAGAATTGCTCTGGACTCTTATTTTGGTTTTTGGCTCATACCCAATTGTTTTCAGGGCTTACCCCTGGCTCTGTACTCAGTTATCACTCCCAACGGTACTTCAGGGACCATATGGAGTGCCGGGAATTGAACCTGAGTTGGCCATATGCAAGGCAAGCATCTTATCGAGAGAAATGCCTCTCCACCTCCCAGGATGCATTCCTTTTATAATGAAGAGAAAGAAAACTTCCTTTTCAAAGTCATCCAAAGTGAAAGTCCGAGGCATGTTTACTTGGAGAAACAGCCGGGCTCAGTGGAAGCAGGTGTCCACCACAGCACCTGGGGTTCCGGGAGGGGGAAGGTGACAAGCCTCCACCCCAACAGCTCTTTCATCTGACTTACATATGGGGTTCTGCCTAATCCTTCCCTTAGAGAAAAGTTTCCAGGGCTTAAAAAAAATAAAGTTTCAAAACCTTTACCATGAGAATAAAAGTAGAAGAGTTAAATTTAGGCTCTAGAAGAACCACTCCATTTTTATAACATGGACAGTTTCCATGAAGAAAACCCTACCTACTCAGAGAGGAAGCACAGAGAGCCCCTGAGACAAACGGACAGGGGTTTCAAACAAGGCTGAGTCCCTGACCATGGAGAAAGGTCCCGGCAAGGGGTAAACGCCTCATTCGGGGTGCCCCCCACCAACACAAAAAGCCCTAGCCAGCAGAAAGAAGTTCTTATGGCTCTAAGAGACACAGACCCAAACTAGATCTGATGGTCCTCATGTTTGACAGGAAAAACCGAGAGCAGAGCAGGCGATGGCCAGGCACTGGTGGATGAAAACATGGGCTTCAGACGCAGAGGAGAAGATTCAATCCTGATTCTGTCTAGGTCCCACTTCCAAGCACCAAGCCATCAAGTCCAGACTGGGTGCAGCCAGGAGTGAGTCTGGGCTTCTGAGCACTATTTGGTATTGGAGAGGCCCTCTTAAAAACTAAAAACAAACAAACCATGGTCTTCAGCATCAACCAATCTAGGGCATACTCACTGTGAGGTCTTGGCAGGTGACATTTACCTTCAGAGAGACTTGAGAATTTAAATGGTGTCACCATTAGTTTAGTAGTTTCTTAAATGTTCAATACAGGAACTCGGGAATGTGGCTCAGTGGCCAAGAGTTGATTGCCAGCATCTCCCACATGCTGATAGCAATCTGACACAGTCCTTGGGCAGACCACCCTCCTAAACTCCCACCCCCATCATTGTAGAACATCACCAACAAAAGGGAAGGGTAGGGGAGAAAAAGTAAAAGAAAGGTTGGGCTAGAGAGATAGTACAGCAGGTAGGGCACTTGCCTTGCATGTAGCCAACCCCTCTTCAATCCTTAGCATCCTATATAGTGTCCCAGGCCCCACCAGGAAAAGATCTCTAACCAGAGCTTGAGCACCAATGGGTGTGAACAAAAAAGAAACGAAGGAAGGAGGGAGGAAGAGAAGGAGGGAGGGAGGGAGGGAGGGAGGGAGGGAGGAAATTTACAATATGACCCAGAAATTCCCTCCCTAGGCAAACTAGAAATGAAAACATATCCATGCCAAGACTTGCTCACAAATGCTTCTTAACAGACTGATTCATCCTGACCCAAAATGGAAACAACAACCCAAATGTTCATCTGTTAGTAAAGGGATGAACGAATGTGGTACATCCATACAATGAAACACTGTGGGTAAGGGAATGGGATAGGTCCTGATACCAGCTATCACCGGCAGCCTGAAAACATTACTCTCAATGGGAGAAGCTGATCACAGGAGATCACATGGTCGGGGACTGTGTCTAAACGCACTAGCCAGAAAAGTGAACTTACAGAAGCAGAAGAGACAGCAGTGGTGGCCTGGGGGTGGGAAAGGATGGGAACTGAGAGAACAAACACAAGTTCCTTCTCAGAGGGACAGAATGCTCTTTTTTTTTTAAGGTGTCAATTTTTTAAAAATTTTTAATCACTGAGATACACAGTCACAAAGTTGCTCATAGTTGGGTTTCAGTCACATATTGTTCCAACACTCATCCCTTCACCAATGTACATTTCCCACCAATAATGTCCCCAGTTTTCCTCTCACCCCTATGACAGACACTTCTCCTTTCTCTCTCTCTCTCTCTCGCTCTCTCTCTCTCTCTCTTCCTTTTGTGCATTATGTTTTGCAAAATACAGGTACTGAAAAGTTATCCTGCATATCGTTTTATCTACTTTCAATGCTCAGTCCTTGTCCAGAGTGATCATTTCCAACTATCGTTGTCATACTGGTCCCGTGCTGTGCTTTTCACGATGTATGAATGAAACCTCAGTGAAATGGGGCCAGACTACAAGCTCGACAGGGATGCCTGGACAGTAGCTGCCTAGCAGAAGCAGCACTCTAGCAGTAACAAAGAGCACCAGCGGAGATCACAGCAGACTCCATGGTCTAGAAATTCACCAACCACAGACCTCAATCACCACTGACAGTTCTCAGCCCATGGCTACCCGAGCCAAATCATGGAGGCCCACCACATTCTGGATCCATATGTGTCATGGCCTACTCATCTCTGCAGAGGGGTAAATTGAGGCAGCAGAAGTTTAAGTAATTTTCTTAAGATTGCTTGGCAGCTGCCTAGCACAGCAGGGGATTTGAGTGGTGGGTGACTTGTTCCTGCAACCCTGCATGGCCCCTCAAGTACATGTCAATGTCCCTGCTCCGACTGAAATGGGGTGGGTGAGGAGGGCTCCCAAGGAAGGTCTGGACCCCAACTGGAAGTGCTCTCAGTATTCGCTGGGGCATGGAGTGGCCGGGGAGGAGTGGAGCTACAGAAGTAGGGGAGGTGAGAGGATTCGAGAAACCCGAGCGGCAGGGGCATGACGGGTGGGGCTCTGGCAGGTGTGAGGTCCAGTAGGGGTCCCCCAATAGCCCAGACATCAGCTCAGAGGCAATGCAGAACCAGAGCTGGGCCTGAAGAAGCCTCAGCCTCGCCTTCCTCTGCGATGACTCACAATGGCCTCGCAAGTGGAGGAGGTTGAGTCAGCCGCTGCTGTGAGCTCAGGGGAGCGGGGGAGCTGCCACCCGCGTTCCCATCCCGCTGCGAGCTGACGCCCCCGGAGCCTCCCCGGCACCAGCTCCCCCAGCTCGCAGAAGCCTCCCAGCCAGCTGGGAGCAGCAGGACCTGCCGCGCTGCCAGGAAGCCCAGCCAAGCGGGGACATAGCCCCAAGCGGGAAGGGCAGGTCCATGCCACCGCACACTCAGCCACGGGAATGGCCAGCAGAGACGTCCTCAACCCCACAGCCTGCCACAGGGCAGAGCTCTGCCCTCCATCCTCATTGTCTTGGTCCCCAGACCCAGGAGGCCCGGGGCAGGGGCTGCCCATAGGCTCTAATACATTCATTGTTCAATGAAACTGAATACACATGTCTTGGGATTCAGTTCTTGCACGTTTCTGAATCTGTCCTAGATTAACCTTAACATGTGCATAGTCACTGGGCAAAAGCAAAACTAATAAAAATACCTATATGCCCATCAATATGAACTTGCTTATTATATTTTTTAATGTTGCCAAGTTTGTATTGTGGAATTCTATACAGTGGGTAAAAAGAACAGGACCCATCTATTATCCCACTGCCCCATGTCCTGACATGGAAACGTATCCATGAGATAATACTAGAGAACAAAGATAGAAAATTGTAATCAAATTCATCCAGGATGTCATTACCAGCATAGAAATAAAAAAGAAGCACCATCAAGCACCCCAAACCAAACTCTTAGATTTCTCCAGGTCCACAAAGGCTAAGTAAATGAAAAAAAATCTGGAAGACAACTCATCAGATGAATATCAGTTGTCACGATAGGAAGGATGGAGGAAGAGGAGGAAGTTTTACTCTGTACTCCTCTTGGTAGTTGGCTTTTTACAAGAAGAATGTGTTGGGATCTAACTGGGCTCTTCTGTTTAAAAAAGGGGGGGCTGGAGTGATAGTACAGCAGGTACGGCATTTGCCTTGCATGTTGCTAACCCAGGTTCGATTCCCAGCATCCCATATGGTCCCCCAAGCACTGCCAGGAGTAATTCCTGAGTGCAGAGCCAGGAGTAACCCCTGTGCATTGCCAGGTGTGACCCCAAAAAACAAAAACAAAACAAAACAAAAAAGATATGTCCAGGAAAGGTATGCAACTTTAAGCAACAGGCTCTGAATAAGGAGGAGGCAGCGATAAACGATAACTACTGTGGGAGGGGAGGGCGTTCCAACAGGCACTGATAGAAGCAAGGGTTCCGAAAGTGGTCGGGAGCAAGCATCGGGGTTGTGAGTAAGATTGCAAGGAATGCAGAGTGAGTTTGAATCAAAGTAACAAGGGAAGGTGAATTTTTCGGGTAAAAATGGGAGAGATGATAAGCAAAATGAAGAAGGCAATGGAGAACAAAGCATGCAGTTAGAACCGTATCAACAAAATGGGATAAAAATGGACTCTTAGTAGGATTTTATTGTCTGCTATTTCCACGACTCGAAGGAATACATTCAGCCTCAGAACATGGCTTCTGTGCACATTTCTGTGCAGTTCTTTTGAGTTTAAAAGATTGTCTGAGTAATGGCCCTTACCTTTGTAAGCTTTATTCATTCACCAACAGGGCGATAAAGTTTGATGAGTTACATACATTGCATCTAGAATCTAAAGTAAGAAGATACAGATTGGGGGGGATGAGCTCCAGAGCCAGGCAATGGAACCCCAAAGTTCTATAGCTATTAGCAATATCTAATAATAGAGAACCCCCTCATAGACCTAGAGATATTATAAGCATGTAAAGTGAGTGCTCTTAATCACTATAATCACAAGCTTTAGGACACAGTCAGGATAGGATAATCACTTCCCAGCCCAAAGAGAAGATTTCCATGGGGCTGGAGCAATAGCACAGCGGGTAGGGCGTTTGCCTTGCACGCAGCTGACCTGAGTTCGATTCCCAGCATCCCATATGGTCCCCTGAGCACTGCCAGGGATAATTCCTGAGTGCAGAACCAGTAGTAACCCCTGTGCATTGCCGGGTGTGACCCAAAGAGCAAAAAAAAAAAAAAAAAGATTTTCAGATCTGCCAAGATCCTCTCTTAAAGATGGGCTGGAGGGACTGGAGCAATAACTCAGAGGTAGGGCATTTGCCTTGCACGCGGCTAACCCGGGTTCGATTCCCAGGATCCCATATGGTTCCCTGAGCACCGCCAGGGGTAATTCCTGAGTGCAGAGCCACGAATAACCCCTGTGCATCACCACGTGTGACCCAAAAAGCCAAAAAAAGAAAAAAATTAGATGGGCTGGAGAGATAACACAGAGCACACAACCAAGCCCAGTTCTATCCTCATCGCTTCATCTGGTCCCCTGAATACTTCCAGGAGCAAAACCCAAGCACAGAGCCCAGAGAAGTCTCCAATATCACTGGATATCCCCAAACCTTTATCCTAAAAAAAAGGAAATGGCAGGGTAATTGGCTTATTTAATATCCCTTGGTTGTAAGTGGTACTCAAGTATCCAGACTTAAACATTCTAATGCCAAGAATTGTTGTGTTTTTTTTTTAGTTTAAAACATTTTTTGAATAACTGTTATCTTGGAGTTGGAGGGATAGTACAGGGGGTGAGCTCACAGCCAGCCCCGTTTTGATTCCCAGTACGCTATATAGTTCCCTGAGCATGGCCAGAGGTAAATCCTGAGCACAGATCCAAGTATAACTCCTGAATACCGCCAGGTATGGCCCAAGCCTAACCCACAAATGGTAAATAGATAAATATATAAACACAGAAATATTGACACGGTGGGGACACCTGACGTCATGCCTGGGCAATGTTTTGTGCTCTGAAATTGTTTCCATCTTTTACATCATCTGAATGCATTTAATCGGGTCCATTTTAAGTCTGTGGCCTCTGTGAAGTGTTGTGTAAAATCAGCCTGAATGAAATACCCACCAAACTCAGAATTCTTTCTGAAGACTGTCTCCTGACTTGGTATGCTTTGTGAGTTGACCCTAGCTCTTCAGCTGAAAAAGTCAAGCTTAAATCCATCCAACCTGTGATTTGCTCTGTTCTATATCTTGACTGATTCCTCAGGGGGGGAAATCAGCAATTTACAGGTCCTAATCAAATATTCCTACAGTAACCTGCTAGTCTGTGGGTCCTTCGTCTAGACCCTGATTAAAAGGCTCTGTGGAAACAGATGTAGGCTGAGGCTGGGATTCTGTGAAAGAGTTCTGCTTCTTGAGTTTTTGGTTTTTTCCTTTGAGGGGTGGCCGGTGTTTGGGCCACACCCGGCAGTGCTCAGGGCTTACTCCTGGTTCTGCACTCAGAAATCTCTCCTGGCTGGCTCAGGGGACCATATGGGGTGTAAGGATTCAACTGGGGTCAGCCATCTGCAAGACAAGAGCTTTACCCCCTGTACTAATCCTCCAGACCTTCTTTTTTTTTTCTTAATTAAATCACGGAGAGATACACAGTTACAAAATTGTTTATGATTTGGTTTTCAGTCATATGATGTTCCAGCTTCCCTCCCTTCACCAGTGTACATTTCCCACCACCAGTGACCCCAATTTCTCTCCCTTTCTCTCTCTCTCTCTCTCTCTCTCTCTCTCTCTCTCTCTCTCTCTCTCTCCCTCCC
>JAOXYA010000536.1:0-14725 GCA_028565675.1 Sorex palustris | reverse complement strand
TCCCTTTTGTTCTCTCTCTCCTTTTGGGTGTTGTGGTTTGCAAAAGAGGCATTGAGTGGCAATCATGTTTGCTCTATAGTCTACTCTCAGCAAGCATCTCCCATCCTGGGAGGATCCTCCCAACACTCTTTATTTGGTGCTCCCTTCTCTATCTGAGCTGAGCATGGCATTATTTTTTTAAAAAAAATTAAAAATTATTTTTATTTCAGCAATAAACCACATTTATCATATAAAAAGGAGAATATGTTGGGGACCAGAGAGATAGTACAAGGGCTGTCTTGTACTTGTAGAGATATCCAAGAGACAGCACTTGGCTAACATGCCACCAGCTCCATGTTCACACCCTCAAGAGTGACCCCTCAGCCGAGCCAGGAGCAAGTCCTGAGCACTGTGAGTATGACTCCAAACAATTACAAAGAAAAATGTATTAAAACCTTTAAAATCCCAGCCTGGAACCCTCAAAAAAGTGATTTGGTGCTTGCTTTAGAATGAACATATTGGTACATAAGTACTTATGTTAATTTATGGAATAAGAAATATGTATACTTGTGCTTTTTTTTTTAGAGAGAGATGATGTAGATGAGGTAGTCACTTCTGGCTGGAGGGTTTTTCCTGGGATTTGAGGATCTGAGCAGCACAAGAATCGAGATTGCGGAAGGCAGCTTTTGGGGAACAGGATCTACCTTCTCACATTAATGTTGAGGTGAACAACGACAGTTTACTGAGACAAATAACTTCCCACATTAAAAGAGAGAGAGAGAGAGAAAGAGAAAAAAAAGACCCATGGAGTGTTAAGAGGGAAGAGATTTTCGTTCTTTCAAATGTCTCTCACTGAATAGCTCGCAGAGGCTGTTTGTATTTTTAGGGAGTAGTGGAATGAATCATTAAATGAAAATTGACTACTTACATTTTCTAGAAAGTATAATATAATGGGAACTACTTAAGCAATCTTTTAGTTGCTTTTTAAAAAGATCCGAAATATGTAGCACTTTATCACGCTACACATGGAGCAAACGTTGAATTGCTAATTTTAACACTGTGCCCGGGCCAGAGAGATGATAATACAGCAGGGAAGGCACTTGCCCCTCCAGAAGTGACTCCCGAGCACAAAACCAGGAATAAGTCCTGAGCACCACCGGGCATAACCCCTCCCTGTCCGCCACCCCCCCAAAAATAAAGAAAAAAAGAAAAAGGCTTTTAGAGCTGAAAGCTAATGGGGATGTATAATTAAAAAATATTTCAAGATACAGTGTTCCAAGTTCTTCTTGGTGTTCCTTAATTTTGACGAGCATGTGACTATGGCAGTAAGGAGAGAACCTCACTCGCTTGGGGATTGAGAAATCTGAGAAGAGTTGGCTCTTGCTTGAGGGGCAGGAGGGGAGCCATGGAGCTTTGGGGGTGATGCTCCTCCAGGAGGGCAGAGACTCTTTGAGGGGCGCACGAGAGGTTGAAGATTGAACCAAGGGTCCTCCATTCACCTCTGAACCCCATGCTAGTCCCCTTAACATTTGCAGCCACTGCAAACATGGGGTTATGAATTAATGCAAGAGGTCCTGGAAAGGGGAGTGAGTAAGGGGCGCATTCTGTCCAGAGGGGCCTTCTGCAGGGAAGGGGGAAACGTGGACTCCCAGGGCAGGGGCCAGGGGCCACGGTCATGTTCCCTGTCATGTTCCATCTGTATTATCAGACAGACACGGATCACCTTGAGTCACTGATGCAGTCACACCCTTTCTCAGATCTGTCACCCTGCAGCCTGTGAACTTTCTGCTTCCTTTGAAGCCCCCTGAGGTTGCCTAACCTTCCTTCACTTCAAGGGACAGAAGCTAACCTTGCTGCCAAGACATGCCTTTTTCTCTAGTTTTCCCTTAAGGCTTATTATTATTATTTTTTAATCCATTCCAGTCTTGAAGATTCTGGGCTCCTGCGTGCTGTTAATGTCTTCATTCTTGAACTGAGCAACTGGCTCTACTTATTTTATTTTATTATTTTTTTTATTTGAATCACCGCGAGATACAGTTAAAAAGCTTTCATGTTTTGAGTTTCAGTCATGCCATGCAACGATTGAACACCCATCCCTCCACCAGTGCACATTTCCTACCACCAATGTCCCCATATCCCTCCCGCCATCCCCTCCTGTCTCTATGGCAGACAATTTCCCCCATAACTCTCTTTACTTTGGGGCATTATGGTTTGCATACGGATACTGCAGGTTCTACTTTAGTCAGCTGGTCTGCACAGAGCTGAGTGTGTCAGGGCTACCAGCCACGCTGGGTGGCTCCATCCTAGGGTGAATGAAAGTTGGGGACCTTATAGTTCATTCGAGTGAGGGCCCCAGTGGGACTCAGGCTTTGTATATTCCTTGTCCTTCTGGGAGGCAGACTACACAGAGACTGGGCCTAACCTCCCTCATTGAAAATTTAAGAGTCTCTTCAAGAGACTCCACTTTAGTCCAGGTTTTGGTGCTACATCTAGAAAATCCTTTTAAAATGAAAACAAATCTTTTCATCTGGGCTACTTTCAGGGGGTGCTTGGGGATTACTCCTGATTTTGCACTCAGGAATTATTGCTGGGGGTCTCAGAGGCCCATACGGGGCGCAGGAATCAAAACCCGAGTTGGACGTGTGCAAAGTGAGTGCCCTACCCACTGTACTATCTCTTCAGCCCCACTTCCAGGAAATTCTTTGCCTCTGGGATTCCCCCAACAGTTCAGATCTGTAATAGTCACTCAGTGCTCCTGGGCACAAGGACCAGTTTGCTCACCTGGGTTCTGCTCAGACTCCAGCCCGCCCAGATGACAGGGGCAGATCCTGCCAGTGGAGAGGGGGGTCAGGGAGGAGTGAAGATGGAACAGGAAACAAGGACTGCACATGCGCCACCTCAGCCCAGACTAGACTTAAACGACCAAGCTCTTGACCTGCTGTACATCCTCTTTCCTTTGGAGGTCTCAGCTCTCTTTCGTTAGTTTTGTTGCTGGTGGTGGCTTTATGGTGGGGGGGGGGACGCCCACCTGTGCTGGGGGCTATTCCGAGCAGTGTTTGTGGGACACGGTGCCAGAGATTGAACCCAATGGCCCTGCATGTTCCTGCATGCAGAGCACGTGCTGACAGTCCTTGGACCCTCTCCCCAGTCCCCGGCTCGGTTCACATTGCCCGTGTCTCCCCAGGTTACTGGGCCTCCTTGGAGGGCTCGGCAGGAAGCGGGTGATGAGTGGTTTGCATGTGGTTGTGTTTGTGATAGCGGTGCAGGAATCGGGGTGTGTGTGTGTGTGTGTGTGTGTGTGTGTGTGGTGAGGGGAGAGGGAGTCATCTTTGGCCTTCCCCATAGACTCCCACAGAAAGTCAGACAAACTGCCAAGGAGAGAATTGAAAACTCCCGTGGGTGGAAGATTCCCATGTCATGTTATTTAACATGGGGTGACCACAAGCCACTCTCTGAACTACAAAAAAAAAAAAGAGACCTTGAAGTTGAAAAGAGGAAAGACTCTTCATGCTCCGTCATCCTGCTATCCTGCTCGTTGCTGGAAATTTTGAAGAAGGACAAAAAGTGAAATTGAAATTTTTTTTTTGCAGAAATCTCCAAATTTTGAAGCACAAACCACTAAAGTCTTTAGAAAAGACCAGCAGCGAAAAACCAAAATAGCAAAGTCTCTAGGATAGAGCGAATGGTGCGTGAAGATCGTTCAGAGCCAGTGCTTAAACAGCAAATGAAAGTTAGGACATGGAATTTCTGGGTAAACTAGCTGGATAATCTAGCGCGTGGCTGACTAAACTAACTGGATAATGGAGCATCTGGTTAACTAAACACAGCAATGGACAAGAACCAAACCCAAAACCAAAAAAAAAAAAAACCCCAAAACAACCACCACAACAAAATCCAAACCCACAAGGAGGGCAGAGCACTGAAAAATTACTGAAGCAAGCTATTTCAGAACCCAGAAATACCTGAAAGTATAATAAAATGATCAAAGAGTCAGACGTGGTCTTTAAAAAAATGACAAAATGACATCCTTGAGAACAGGCAGGAAGAAAAAACAAACACACACAAAGAAAGAGATTACAACTCCAAGCTGTCGTTGCGGAACAGTCAGCCCTGCTCTGAGTTGAAGGCTGTCCTGGGTGGTCGGGGTGGGACGGGGGCGCTCTCTGGCTTGGTTCCTCCCTCTCCAGGCCAGTATGGACAAAACAAAATGATTCTTTAGCAAGAAACGGCTTCTTGTTCAGCTGTCTTCCCTCGTCCCCCCACCCCCTCTTTTGGACTTTGAAGCTTGGGGGGTGGAGGGGTGCCCAGACCTCCCTCTGGGACGGTCAGTGCATGTGTTCAGTGAATGAACAAATGAATGAGTGGACCAGGGATCAAGTCGTGGTTTCCTAGAGCTTAGGGTGGGGGTGGCAGAGAAGCGTCACCTGGGAACATTCTAGATGCCTCTCTCGGTAGAGCTTCAAAACCCTAAAGACGAAAGTCTCCAAAGATCCTGGAAAGAGCCCTCGGTGGCGTCAACCTTGATGTCAGTCTCTGGTTAGACTTTTGGAAGCCCGAGAGCAACGTCCTCCTTTCCCCGAATGGTCCCCACTATTGTCTGTGAGGCGCTTAAGAACAAACCAAGAGGGTCTTCCTTGATTCCTTTACCCCCCCCCCACCCTTTACACCCGCCATTCCCTTCAGCTGGCCCCTGGCCAGAGGCACCTTCCCATCTTGGTCAGGTGAATGACCCCACCTGCCTCTGACGTGGGATTCCCCTCTGCGTGGTGCCTCCTCCTGTTCCTCTCAGACTCTCCAGAACTCTCTCCTCCCACATGTAAACTCATCAAAATCCCTTCCTGGGTCCTCTTGGCCAAGGCCATCCAAGTTCGCCCAAAAAACCCAGACTTCGTTCCTGTCCCTCTGCTTGGCCTCGTCCAGCCACTTTCCCTGCTTGGGGCGGGGAGGCGGGGGTGGCTGGGGGGGCTTTCTCCTCCCCTTCCCAACCGTGTCAGCATGCTTTTGAAATTGTTGGCTCTTCTTCCAGCTCTTTAGAGCACAACCTCATATGATGTCAGCTTAAACTTCATCACTTCGGTTTGTTGTTGTTGTTGTTGCTGCTGTTGGGGGGGCGGGGGGGTTGTGTTTTGGCTCCCTCTGGCTTTGTTCTGGGCTTCCGTGCGGTTCTGTGCTCAGGAGTCCCTCCCAGCAGTGCTCGGGGGACCACGTGTGATGCCAGGGTCATTCACAGGCAAGGCATGTCTCAGCCCTCTGACCCTAACCTTCAGTGCACCATTCAACCCCCCTCTCTTATTCCACAGCCAGCCAGCACAGTCCTTGTGTTTGCCATGCATGAGGGGCATGTGTCAGTCTCAGAGGTTGTCGGTGTCATGTGCACTTCCCCGCGGCTGTTCAAGTGGCCAGTAAGAAACAAAGGGCACTTGTTGTTCTGTTGAATCTTAGAATCCAGTCAAGGGTTTGGGGTAACTTCCTTTCCTATCAGATGTGCTATGGGGCTTTTGGGGGTTGGGGGACAAGAAGACCCCCTTGCTGGATGCTGGAGGCTCCTCCTGCTGGGTGGGTTCTGTGATTCCTTGGAGGGAGGTTCTCTCCCGCCACCCCTCCATCCTGTCTCCTTCCTCTTCGCTTTGTGTCCTATTTTGGCCTATGGGCCTCAAAGGGCGTCGGAGAGGAGGGCCAGGAAGGCCAGTCCACAGCGCCCCATTCAATCTGGGGGTGAGGATATCGCCTTAGTCGGACCTGTCCCGGAGGAAGCCAGCTGCCTCCCTCTCAAAGTAGCCCCCTTGGGCCCTTTTCTGACAGAACCTCATTTCTAAGCCAGGTGCTCAGCCCTCACTCCCCTCCCAAGCTTTGTTTCAGGGAGCAGAGCGTGAGCACAAGTCATGGCTGGAAGGGGAAGTTTTCAATGAGGTTCACTGAAAATTTCAAAAGACAACGTTCCTGCTGAACAGTCAGTGAGGCCCCACTTCTGTGGGTGGAGCTAGGCAGGTCCATGAAAGGGGCACTTTCTGGAGGGCAGGTTTGAGAAATCCTATGGGATGGGGGGAGGGAAAACCCATGAGAAAACCTGAAAAATTGTTTTCTTATTTCCGGGAACGAGCCCCAGGTCAGCAACATGGCAGCCCCCAGTCGGTTCCCTCAGACGGATTCACAGTCAGGAGCCTCCGCCTCAAGCTGTGACTTGGGGAGAAAAGGATGAGCTGGTTCTTTAGAGCTGGTTCTTTTGATCTATTGAATCCACAGGGACTTTAAAAAATTAATTTAAAATGAATAATCATCTCTTCCCTTCTTATATCTTCCTGGGTCTGCCCTGATGTTAGCCACTCAAGAGACGACACAGTTCTAGAGAGAACTGTGTCTAGGTCCTCTACAAAGAGAAGAGTCAGTCAGAGGCTTCTGGGGTGCAGAGTCCCAGGGAGCCCCTCAAAGCTGGTGAAATGGGCGAGTCCTGCCCCTCTCCGAGACCAGGGCAAAGGTCTGTGTGTCCTTTTCTCCTCCATCCATTCAACCTGAGATAAGTAAAGGCCTTCCTTCTCCCCACCCTATTGAATCCCAGCCGTGCTGACCTCCATATAGGGTGAGGGGAAAAGCACATTCCCATGTCTTGGCTTCAGTGACCAGCAGAAAGTTCCCTTTGGATGGGTGGGTGGGTGGGTGCGTAGTGAAGTCCTGGGGCTTCAATCTAATGAGCCTGGAGGATTCCTGAGCACTTTGGGAAGCTCCGTGAGCTGGAGATGGGCATGAAGACAGAGAAGGGTTAAGCAGGCCAGACTGGGGGAATACACTGCACCCTGTCAGGAGGCTGCTTTGATTTCCAAAACAACCTACATCAGTTGACCTCTCTCACTCCTGCACCAGCTGCTTCTAGAAAAGAGAATATTTTTCAGATCCATAATTTCCCGATTTTTTTAAAAAAAGTCTTGATTTTGGGTCAGTCCATTTGGTTGGTGGGAGGGGTAGGATTCTAGACTACTTCTTTTCAGGTACCTTCCAGATGGACTCCCGTCCTCATTTCTGCCTCTGTGCCTTTGCTCCTGGAAAGGGAACAACACCTTTTTCCAGCTGCATTTGTACCCTGTCCCCCTCCCTCTACTCTCAGGAGCCAAATTTCTATACATCCTTCAAGACTCAACTCAGATATCAGAGCCCGCCCTGCCGGCTCCCCACAATGAGGGTCTACCTCCTCTCCCTGCTTCACATACCCCCCATTGCCTATCACCTCTCTTCTTTCTCCCCGGGACGAAAATCTCACTGCCCACGTCTTTCTTCCCTTCTAGACCAGAAGCTCTTTGGGGACAGCAAATGCGGTTTTAAGTCATGGTCCTGTACACGTTCAGACACAGAAGAGAGGCCTGGATGGGTCTTATCGACGCCAACACTGCACTCTGTCTCACTCTGGGTTCACTCCTTTCCTGACTGTTGGACATGCCTGTTGTGGCATCCTGATTTTTTTTTAATGGTGGCTAGTGTAGGGCTCAGGGACAAACTGAGTTTTGTGATATAATCCTGGTGTCTTTATCAGGAGTTGTCAAACTTTTGGGATCCGAGAACCACCTCTGTAATCCTCAATAACATTAAGGAGGGGGAGGCAGAGAGATAGTAATTGATCCTACAATTATGGAAAGGTACTTCTCTTGGTTTGGTCCCCGGCAGCATCACATGCAGTCCCCTGGGGACCACCAGGAGTGATTGCTGAGCATAGATTTAGGAAACAGTGCTGGATATGGCTCCAGACAAAGAAAAATAATTAGGGATATCAAAACGTTTTTATGTGGGTTATATTCATCAATGGTTACTGCATCACAAATAGAAACTCTAAAGTGAAAACTATGAAGTTATTTAAAAATCATCATAAATCACAGGACATGTTAATACATCATTGAAACAGACAAAAGCGTGGTGAGAAGAGTGGTATAAATTTATATCTGGGTTTCTCTTAACCCTAGCACTCTTGAAAGCTTGGGCAAGATCATTCTTTGCTGAAGAAGACAATCCTGTGTATTGTTGCTTTGACTCTATCCCTATAGTCTAGTAGCAATCGCCTTCCCCCTCTTTAACCAAAAACTTTCCTAGGGTTCTCTTGGGGATGGGTAAGACACTGACAACCACAATTTCCTATTAGTGCAAATCTTTTGATTAATAAAAGACATTCAGATCTTGACGTCAGCTTCTGCATTCATTCCACTGCACTATGCCATTTTGTTTCAAGTGTGTAATGAAATCACAGTCTTATACAGATACATAGCTGTACAGTTAGAAAGATTTTAGTAGCTTTTCAAAATAATTGCGCGAAGGTCTTCTTTGCTGTTACACCCAAACTCAACAAGTTGTAGTTTCTTAAAGGTTCTCAAGTGCATTGTAAGGTAAGATTTGAAAACTTATAAACTTTTCCTACACCTAGATGTTAAAGTATGTTGGTTCCTCTTAAATGTCCAAAACTTCTTTTGCCCATGAAAATTTGTGCCACATACTTTATCTGGAATGTGTTTTACAGATCTGGTAAACATTGACCCTTCTTATTAGCTAAGGAAAAGTATTGCGAGGGCTGTTTCTTAATTGGATTGGAAAGGATCAGTGAGTACTAGGAAGGACATCACAATAGCAGGTGTGAATTTTCCAACATTCTCATTTCATCTTTAAAATTCACATTTTGACATAGGCCAAAAAAGACCACCACCACCACCACCACCACCACCACCACCACC
The DNA here is from genome assembly GCA_028565675.1 of Sorex palustris. NCBI lineage: Eukaryota > Metazoa > Chordata > Mammalia > Eulipotyphla > Soricidae > Sorex > Sorex palustris. The sequence goes on along the minus strand of JAOXYA010000536.1, from coordinate 6,041 downwards.
ACCACCACCACCACCAAACTTGATTTTTTCCCCTCTTTCAGTTGATGGGCTCACTTACTTTTGAAAAAAAAAAGTGGGAGGTGAAAATGTAGATCCAAGTATACGTAATTACAGACTCTAGAATGTCCACACACCCAAACTATGTTCCATGGGGAAAGTGGCTCATTTAGTCTATGACTCAGCTGCACGGTGCTTTGCTCAAGATCACCCCCTTGTCTGCACTTGAACCAAATGTTTTATCTTCACAATCACAGGCATTTCTTCGTGTTGCAGAAAACACTTTCCAAAGTAGGCCCGGAAGTTAGATATTAAACAACTGATGTTCACTGCTTCATCCTAAAGGTGTGGAAGCAAAGCCGGCTCTTCGCACCTCCCTTCAGTGGCCAGTTCTTGGTTGTAGAAGCCTGCAGAGCCTTCAGTGAGTGCTCCAGGTATGGCCTCACTCACCTGCCGTAGCTTTTGGTACCACCAGTGCAAGTGTCAACACAGTAATACAGGTAAATCCCATCTTAGTATTATTATGAAAATAGTTTTGATCTCACTGAAGCCCTGAAAGGTGCTGAGGATTCCCAGGGATGGTGTTGGTGTTGGTGTTGGTGTGGGATTGCCATTCACTCTCAACATTGCATCACATCCCTTCTTGAGTGGTACCACACGTCCATAGCCATTCTTGAGCAGGCCCGGTCGTCTCAACATGGCCATGGAAATAGTCGGAATTTCCCGGCTTTCGGCTGGAAGGGTCTTGGGGACATGATCTGTGCTTGTTTCTCCTGTTGCCAAATACGTATACTTGGGGGGGGGCAGAGATGGGAAGTAACGCACCCAAGGTCTCATAGAGGCAGAGCCAGAACTAGAACCAAAGTTTTATGACTCCCAGTCCAGTGTTCTTTGGCCGCACCCCGTTCTTCCTTTCCAGCCCCTTGGTGTCTTACCACCCTCCTATTGGCCAAGAGCCTGGTGGACACTTGGGGTGAACAACGTTTTACTATTGTTGACTTATTTATTAGGCTGAAGCAATATCACAGCGGGTAAGGCATTTGCCTTAAATGTGGCTGACCCAGCCGACTTGGGTTCAATTCCTGCGCCCCTCTCGGAGAGCCCAGCAAGCTACCAAGAGTATCTCGCCCGCCCGGCAGAGCCTGGCAAGCTCCCCGTGACGTATCCGATATGCCAAACACAGTAGCAACAAGTTTCACAATGGAGGCGTTTCTGGGACCACTTGAGCAAATCGATGAACAATGGGAGGACAGTGCTACAGTGCCACAGTGACTTATTTACCATTGGTGTCTAAGTTCCGCTGGACCTAGCCCCCTGCCTCACCCCTCCTCTCCTGGCTTGGTTTATAATTCAAGGCCCATCTGGGCAGTTTGTTTCTACCTCTCTAGAGCTGTCCAACCCAGGGGGCCAGCCATGCAGATTGGCAGTTGGTTCCACAGTCCTTCCTTAAGGACACCATGCTTCTACCTGTAGCTTGGCTCACTGGAAGGAAGCTTCTGGAACATGAGCCACAGGCACTAAATTCACTTGGTGGATTGAATATCAGAGAGTTCCTTGCTCACGGCCTGTATTGACTCCCTGGTGTCTCCTGGAGTTCTCAGAAGCCATCCAGGGCCACTGTTCTTCAAGAGTCCTGGGTGGGGGGGTTGGGGCGTGTGTGTGTGTGTGTGTGTGTGTGTGTGTGTGTGTGTGTAGGGAAGCAGACAACAGCCCCGACTCTGCCCCCCTTAGGTAAACTGCACAGCGTCATGTCCCTAGGATTTGTGGCACTTTCAGTGGCTTCGGTGACACGGATGCGTGGCACTTCCGGTGACAGTCTCCCAGGGATCTACATTATGTTTCTCTGGGAAGAAAGGGCCAGGCTGGCTTGGTTCCCCCCGCCCCCCCCTCCCAGGCTACCTGGGAGCACATCTCTCTGGGTTGCATTCAACCCCCATCAAGAGAGCAAACTTCCGGACGAGAGGCAAACACAGCAATATTGTGAAAAGTCTGAGCTGGAACTTGAAAAAGACATCGGCCCAGCTGGCCCCTCCCAGTCCCACTGCACCCCCAGAAGGACCCAGGAGCTCACCTGCAGAGAGGCTCCCTATGCAACATCCAGAGGGGTGGGGGAAGAGGAGGGGGAGGGGTGCATCCCTATCGAGGGGCAGAAGGGCCCTATTTTCTAGCTTTGGACCTCTGGTTCTTCAGTTCAGAGAAGAGCTGCCTTGCAGCCGGAAAACACCTTGTATCACAGACGGCTGCCGGTGGGAGCTGGAGAGACAGTACATTGGCTGGGGGGTTCGCCTGGCACGCGGCCAATCTGGTTTCCATCCCTGGGACCCCACGCTGTCCCCTAAGCCCTGCCAGAAGCAATCCCTGAGTACAGAGCCAGGAGTTACCCTGAGCCTCAAGCGGTGGGTGGGTGCAGAAAATATCACTGCCAGTGCCCACCCAGTACCCCAAGGCTTAGGATGGGAAGCTGATGCCTTTGAATCTGCCTCGGATGCTGGCTTTGCCCCAGGCTTCTCTGTGCTTCCAGGACCAGGTCTTGCACTGTGGAGGAGCCTTTGAGCGATGTGTTGGTTCTTCTCTGGGATAGAGAAGAGCAGAGGGAAGCCAGAAGCTAATGTCCATAGCGCTTGGAGATTGTTCTGGCTTCGTGAGAGTGTATGTGGGGGTGTAGGGTTGCGGGGAGGGGCATTTGTGCTGCAGAGGTATAGAAGGATCTGAGAAGCAGGTAAGTATCTCTGAGGAAGGTTGCTTCGCAGGGGTCGGGGGAAGGGGTGAGGATCCTGGGGGCCCCCACAAAAGGGCAGCAGGGGGCATTGCTCTGTAAGTTCCTTGAATCCATCAGCAGGCTGCAGATGGCTGAGTCGGAAATAGAAGCGAGAAAGAGCATTCAATAAAGAGGGGCTGGAGCGATAGCACAGCAGATAGGGCGTTTGCCTTGCACGCGGCCCACCCGGGTTCGATTCCCGGCATCCCATAGGGTCCCCTGAGCACCGCCAGGAATCATTCTTGAGTGCAAAGCCAGGAGTAACCCCTGTGCATCGCTGGGTGTGACCCAAAAAGCAAAAAAAAAAAAAGAGTGTTCAATAAAAAGAAAACCAAGGAAGCATGGGTGCTTATAGCCTGTCCTAGAGCTATAGGTCACGGGGTGGTTTTATGAGTTCTACTTAACCCCCCCCCACAGGCTCTCAAGCCCCCAATTTTTTGGAGGTGGGTTTGATGCCTTGTCCTATGCCCGGCAGGTGGCCGGCACTTGCCAGCTGGGCCCTGTCACCACAGACACTGAGCAGCCTCCGTCAAAACCCAGCTACTGCCTCAGGAGGGCAGACACTGTGGAGGGGCCTGTCAGTCAGGCGGGCAGCGGCCAACGGGGAGACTGCATCCCAGCCGGCATATTCTCAGACCCCATATTCTTGCTTTCTAGTGGAAGCTTCCCAGGGCGACAGTCCTCATGCACCTGTGGAGGCATCAAGTTCCCTTAGCCATGGTGGGTGTGTGGAGACCTCAGAGGGGGTAGACTCCAGGGCCTAGAACGAGGGGACCCACTGCCCAGTCCCTGGCCTGTGTCAGCTGCACATGATCTGATTGGGACCCCCTGGGACGGGGGTCCCCATGGGTGGACGCTCTGGTGCTCGTCTTCCTCAGGCATCCCCTCAGGACCCGTGCCTTAGGCACCCTGCCACGCAAGGCGCACATATTTCTTCAGGAAAGCGAACAACAGTGGGAGATGCAGAGGGGGCCTCTCTCTGGTATCAAGAAGCAGTGATAGAGCGAGGCCACCTCAGGTAATGGGGGATTATTGTAAGGATACATGAGGAAGTGGCCACCGGCTAGGCCCTTGCCTCCCTCAGGGCTGTCTAGGCCTCAGGAGACCTGTAGGGCCTTTGGCCTTCTTGGAGACTGGCTAGAAGCCTCTACTGCCTGAGGAACTGTGGAGGAGACAGCTTTCTTTGGCTCAAGCACTGGGCCCACATGCAAACACGTGTGGACAGGGTGGTAGTGTCCCAGGGTACAACGTGTACGATGGCCTGTGTGTGAGGGGGTATTTCTTTCAGGAAGAGCCCTCATCCTGGGAAGGGTGAATAAGGGAGCAAGAACACCCCCCCCCCCGTGGTGCCCCACACCTGGGGTGGGGCCCAGGAGTTAGGCGTCAGCATCCTTCTCATCAGCGGTTCTCTTCGGAGAGTGTCAACCAAAGCAGGGCACCTCTGTGTTTGCTTGAGAGCTTCTAGGACCTTCTCCAGGACGTATACTTAAAGAGTTTCAGCTAGGGGACCCCAAAATGGAATTAACTTTGCAAATCAAGGATTTGGAAACAAAGCACATCGTAGTCCCGCCAAAGGACAAAGTATTGCAGGCAGCTACAGTTGTCTTACGTCAGCAGAAGACAACCAGAATCACTCTTGGAGACAACGTGGCTGTGTTAACCAACACGCCGTTAGCTGCCTTTCCAGCACTATATGATATAGAGGATTTGCCGTTCAAGCACTACATCTTTTATTTATTTATTTTTTATTAGTGAAACACCATGAAGTACAGTTATAGACTTACAAATTTTTGTGCTTGGGTTTCAGTTATACAATGATCAAGTACCCATCCCTCCACCAGTGCCCATTTTCCACCACCACGGGTCCCAGTATCCCCCTCCTCACCCCCCCATCCCACCCTGCCTCTGTGGCAGGGCATACCATTTTGTTCTCTCTCTCTCCTTTAACACAAATAATGTTTAGACTTAAGTGAGATTAAAGGAACTAGGGTTAAAAGGAAGCTGAAGACCAAAGGACTGATATGTAAATTATTATTTGGAACACATAAAAAGAGGGTCTTATGAAAATAGTTCCAGTGGTTCTCAAACGGAGACTAAATGCAGTACCAGGCTTGAACCATGGTTGGCTGCGTGCAAGCAAGCCCCTTACTTGCCTTGCTATCTCTTTGACACCAAGACCCATATTATGAAATGGGGTGGAGATCAGGTAGGGTTCTGATGGGAAAAAGTCCTTCATTCTTGCCCTGTTCTAATCAAGCTCAAGGCTTGCAGCAGGATTCTGAGTGTAGCTGCATCTGCTGGCAATAGAAGTCTCAAATTCTTGTTTGTTTGTTTGTTTTTTTTTTTGGTTTTCTTGTTTTGGGGGACACATGATTATGCTTAAGGGTTATTCCTGGATTTATGCTCAGGGATTACTTCTGGCAGTGCTCAGGGACCATATAGGATGTCAGGGGTCACACCCAGGTCAGCAGTCTGTAAGGCAAATGCCCTACCTGCTGTACAATCTCTCAGGACCTAGAAGCCTCAAAATTCTAAAGACTAAAACCTATTTGGGTTTTAATACTTCCTTCAAGGTTTAACATAGAAGGTTGGGCTAGACAGACGACACAGCAAGTAAGGCTTATGCCATGTGTGTAGGCCGGCTCAGTTGATCCCCAGCAGCCTATGATCCCATGAGCACTAATGGGAGTGAGCTGGAAACAGGGCTAGCTATGAGTAGCCCCTGAGTTCTAGCAGGTATGGCCCTAAAAAAAAGTCAAACTCTCCTTGCCACGTTCAACAAGTGGAGCCTCATAGCTGTCTCTATCTCACCCTGCATAATTAGACTGGAGGAGGAAATGATAAACAAAATAATCAGCATCTAAGGAGACATTCTAGTGAGCTTTTTCTCCTTTTTTTCTGTGGGGAGGAGAATAGAAAGATTCCTTGGGACTGCAATGGCTAACTGAGATTTCAGAATTCATGGACAGTGGGTTTGGGCTTGAGTTTCTGTTAGGGCTTCAGGCAGGCAGAATGACCTCTACAGGTGCGGGGTCTGCTTCTTGAGGTGGAAAAAACACACAGGGATACTGAATATCTGCCTCCTCAGACCCAGCACAGCATCTGTCAGAAGATGTGACATCTGGCCAGAGTGATAGTAGCCAGTAGTTCCTAGTCTTGCACGTGCCCAAACCAGGATCAATTCTCAGCATCACATAAGGTTCCATGAGCACTGTGAGGAGTGATTCCTGAGCACAGAGCCAGGAGTAATTCCTGAACATCACTGGGTGTGTCCCCAAACTAAACC
>JAOXYA010000522.1:0-14726 GCA_028565675.1 Sorex palustris | reverse complement strand
TCTCCAATGGAGACGTTACTGGGCCCGCTCGAGCAAATCGATGATCAACGGGAGGGCCTTTACCTTTACCTTTTATACCTATTGCAGTTTCTAATGGAAGGTTGGGAACTAGCAACAATCACCCTTTAATAGCTTGTCACTGGCGTCCTCTTCTCCCCGGCCTCCCGGGGAAGCCTGGTGTGGGCAAGAGCCCCCGGACAGTGCTCTCTCCCTGGGCTCGCGAAAGCCCAGAGTGTTAAAGGTCCTCATTAGAACAGTCGTATACAGACAGTTGGGAAAGAGAAGCAAGAAAGCGTGAAGGGTTCGCGGCTACACGGATGCTCACCCCCTTGGAGGAAGATGACATTCTGTGGGACCTGTGTTCCTGAGGAGTCGGCGCACCCCAGGCCGAGTCCCCTCAGCCCCAAACACGGCTGTGCTGGTCTGTGAGTCGCAGGGACTTGTGTGCTGAGGAGAGGGATGCCTCTGTCTCCTGGCCTCCAGGTCTAACAGTAACAACAAGTCTCACAACGGAGGCGTTACTGGACCCGCTCGAGCAAATTGATGAACAGTGGGAGGACAGTGACAGTGACAGAGTTTCAGCAGTGCTTGGTCTCCTCAGGGGCAGATTCGACACAGACTCCTCAGGGAGATGTCACCCGGCCGGAGTGGACACTGGCAACTTTTGGCTCAGAGATGTGACTGTCTTCGTTTTTAAAACAAATCTTCTTGAAACATCTGCTAATAAGCATTGTCACTGTCGCCGTCACTGTCCTCCCACTGTTCACTGATTTGCTCAAGCGGGCCCAGAAACATTGTGAGGCTTGTTACTGTGTTTGGCATATCGAATACGTCACGGGGAGCTTGCCAGGCTTTGCTGTGCGGGCGAGATACTCTCGGTAGCTTGCCAGGCTCTCTGAGAGGGGGGCGAAGGAATCGAACTTGGGTCAGCCGTGTCAGCCGCGTGCAAGGCAAACGCCCAACCCGCTGTGCTATCGCTCCATTATCACTAGATTAAAAATATAACAAAAGATGGTACAGAACTCTAAAAATGCAATGCATATTTTGAAGTGGATGTGAAGACGTGTGCCATTTTCCTGCTGAGAAACTGTTTTCACCTTTGGAAATTCAACTTTAATTTGTTCCGGGAGCGAAAGCAAATGTGAGACCGTGGAAGGAAGCTCCTCCGCGTGGCCCCGCCCGGGAACTGGTGCATTAGTATTCAGGGGCTTCGTGGTAGCACCTTCGGGGCCCGCCATGAGTCTATTTTCCTTGGGTCTATCCGAAGCTTTTTACGTCTTATCAAGAGTCACGTAGTGACTGACTGCTCACTGCAACACCTACTCACACAGGCTGGTGAAATCTGTGGGTGGGGAGATACCAGGCCGTGTACGCTGAGGTGCTTTAAAGAAAAAGCCAGGAAACGCAGCCTGCCAGGCACACCAAGGCGGCCAAACTAGAGATTCGGCATTTATTTTAAATTTAATCATTTGGTAATTAGCAGTTATTTCAGATAAATACCTTGTAGGAGGAGAGTTAAAATAAATTCTAAAAAGTATTAAACGAATTGATTTCTTGGTGGTTTTTCTAAATGGGGCCGGCAGAGCCAGAGTGATAGTGTGGCGGGGAGGGCACTTGCCTTGCACGCAGCCAACCCAGGCTCCATCCTTGGCATCCGTTAGGTTCCCTGAGCACCGCCAGGAGGGATCCCGGAGTGCCAAGCCAGGGCTTAGTCCTGAGCACCACTGGGGTAGCCCCAAGCCCCAAAACAAGCTTTTATAATCCTACAAATCATTCAAACTCTAAAAATAAACGTTTAAGTCCTACAAATGGTTCAAACAAAATCTTTTTAAAATTTTTTTAATTTTTTTTGCTTCTCCTATTTCCTTTTCCTGTGGTAGATTTAAAGAGATCTGAACCCACATCCCATAGGGTCCCAACAACACCACAAAGAAGGATTCCTGAGTGCAAAGCCAGGAGTAACCCCTGAACATCATCTGGTGTGACCCCAAAATCAATTTAAAAGATTTTTAAAAAAAATAAGAGATCTGAAAGGCATACCACTGGTTCAATAATTCTTCAGTCTGTATCTGTCTGGCCTGTACGTCTCTTAGAACATGTGGGAACACTAATTTGCACAAGGCTCAGAGAATTCATGGGTAAATATTCATCTGGGTCATTAAGTGTAGAGGAATGTGCACGGATCACTGCATTTTTCTGTAGCTTTTAAACTTCAGGTACGGATCTGTTTCTAACCTTAAGATTTACAGGTGGGAAGAAAGTCTGACTTCCCGATCCCGAGTTGTACGTGTGCTGAAAGGGGGATGGAGAGTCGGTGCCGTGGGTGTCAAACCAAAGAAACCCCACAGAGTTGGGGCAGGAGAATTCGAGAGCGGGTCTGGCCTGCCGCAGGGCCCTGAGCCTTCCAGCAGTTTGAAGGCACAATGGCTGTGGGCGTCAGAATTGTGGACGGCGACACTCACCCTGCTTACTGACCGGGCGACGGTCAGTAAACAGATCCAGAAGCTTCTCTGTGGTATCTGGAGTACTGGGTGTCGTAAAGCAGGATACTGAGATTCCCCTTGGCCCAGTGTTGAGAGAGAAAAGCAGAGAAGAGAAGAAATCCAGGGGGTAAAAAGAGAACAGGGAGGAATGAGTGAAGGGGCGTCGAGGCTCCGTTTACCCTGGCGATGTGGGTGAGTGGTGTCGCCTCATGTCCCAGACACACTCAGTCACCACCGCAGTCTGTAATGTGCCTGCCTGTCGAGCTGACAGGCGGGCAAGATCGGCCTTGGGGGGCAGGGTGCGCATCTGGGGTCCCTTGGGAGGTAAGTTGGCCCTGGGGGTAGGGCTGGTATGGAGTTATTATAAGCCTCAAACTCAGTTATTCACAGCTTTGTGAGTCACCTTCTTTATGGAAAGAAGTGGTTAGGAGCCTGGGTGGCTGTAGTGAGAGGAGCCCGTGCCTCGCCGGCGCCAATGTGGGTTCAGTCCCCAGCACTCCATGTGGCCTCCGAACTACTCAACAGCTGATCCCTGAGTGCAGAGCCAGGGGAATCCCTGGGCATTGCTGGGTGTGCCCGCCCCCCCTCCAAGTAAGGCGCAACTGGGAAAGGTGGTCAGACACGTGGGCTTGGGTGCGTCTTCCAGGAACTGACAGACACCCTGGGGGTGCAGGGTCAGGCCCGGCCCCCTCCACCCCATGCAGGAGCCCCCATCAGCTGGCTTTCGGGCTTCAGGGCCTCACGGGCATCCTGGGCTTTGCCGTTGGCTGGAGCGTGGCTTGCACCCACCTCAGGTGCATGCGACCACCTTCTCTCTGTGCACTTAGGTCACCTTTCCTCTCCGGTGACCCCTGTCCTGGGGAGGGCCCACCTAACCCATAGCACTTTGTCCTGAGACTATTTCCTAATAAAGATCCGGGCCAAGTCCTAGGGATTAAGGCCTCGGACATCTTGGTGGGGGGCAGGAAGAGTTCACCCTGCCACAAGCACCTCAATTGGGTGGCAGGACCCCGTGGGTACTCCTCATGTATCAGCTGGCGAGGGGAAAGGGTGCGGGCTCACTCCAGGGAAGAGCAGAGGTCGGGGAGGGCGTGCCGGCACTGGAGCACCCCTGCTCTCGGGGCCTGGCCAATTTCCGCGTGGGCAGCCTGAAGTCCAGCCCTTGTCTTCTCGTGGGAAATTGGGAGCTATTTTCTCCAGTCCTCGAGAATCGTTCCACCTTCCCTGCAGTGATCTCAGTTTGCCAGGCCGGCTGGAGAGTGACCCTGGCCTCCCGACTCCATGGGGCAGAAAGGACACATGTATGGAGGCCGCTCAAGTGCTGGAACTAGGAAACAAACGGGTCCAGGGGCCAGTCACAAATCGCCCGCTTTGACAGTCGCCTCCAGACAGCCCCTTGCGAGTGGCTCCATGACGACCTGGCCTGGGACACGCCCCTGAAGTCCACCCCAGGGACGGCGCTGGGGACACAGTTTAGGGAGGTGCTTTCCGTGCGCTCACGCTTGGCCAACTATTGTTTCCAGTGGGACCCCAGGAGCTCCACGCGCCTGTTCACCTCACCTGAGCTTCTGAACACAAGAATTACTCTGTGGCTTTCTTCTGGATTCAACCATTAACCCCGTAAGAGCCTATTACTTTGCTGCATTGGTGTCTGCACTCCGTGGTCCTGTGTTCACTTCCAGTGTTCACTTGGTCCTGTATTCCTGGTTCCTCCGTGGTCCTTTGTTCACTTCCGATGTTCACGTGGTCCTGTGTTCACTTCCGATGTTCACTTCCGATGAACCCGTGTTCATCTCAGGGTGAGGTGAACAGGTTTTCACGCTGGTGGGGCTCTTTGGGTGGCTCTGTGTTTGATCTCTGTGGTCCCGTGCCTGCTCTTCATGGTTCCTTATCTGCTCTCCTTGTTACCGTGTCTGCTCTCCGTGGTTCCCTGCCTGCTCTCTGTGGTCCACAGGGAGCTTGTTAAGGGCCCATTTTGCACAGTTGTCTACCTCAAGTCCACGCTCCTCTTTCTGGTGGCCTTTGTGGATCTCGAGTAAAAGACCCCAGAATTAGAAGACACACGTGTATTCTGTGACATGGCATGGCCTGTCTAGCTTTATGGACCACGTCTGGGCCAGGACTGCATCAGGCACAGTGCCTGCTGAGACGAATAAAGCATAGCATTGAGTTTCCATTATTGATCAGCTCAAGTTGGGCTGACCTCTGAGAGCCTGGGGTGACAGGCAGAGGGAAGAGACAGAAAGGCCGAGAGGGAGGCCAGGGCTCATGGCACCTTTGCCTTGGCCTCGCTGCGGAGGATCTGCTGAGTGGGGCGTGGAACTGGCTGTGGTGAGCGTCCACGTGAGCTGCCGACACTCACTCCATCAGAGTCGCCGCGAGAGATCCCAGGCTGCCCTTGTCCCGGAGGCTACAGAGAGAAAGTTGGGGGTCCAGGGCTGAGTTCCCCAGTGGAGAAGCCCGTGCCACCTCCCACCTATTTAAATGGAATCATGAACGTTGAGCAAATTAAAAACCAGATTGCGTTCCCATTCACACCACCCACGTCTGTACTCGGGCACGACTCAGCAGTGACCAGAACCTTCTGCCGTCACTGACAGTGCTGGTGGGGCTCTTGCCAGCGGCCACATGGCTCCCTGCTGCCTGCGTGAGTGCCCTGTCTGCTGTCTGCGTGGCACGCACCCGTGTGGGTGCGGATCTAATGGCAGCCAGTGCCAGCTCCCGGATCCCTCTGGCAGGTAGACGGACTCCAGGTGTCATTGGGGCCTGCAAGCCTGTCCTGCATCACGACTCAGGCCGTGTGGCCGTTGGGGCCCAGAGTCTGGCCTTCTGGAGCGAGGGCCAGGCCGCAGCTTCATGCTTCTCAGGGCATCTGCGCCATGGGCGCAGGGAAGACCTCTGCACAGACGCGGCCGGGAGCTGTTTGCCGAGCAACCCCCGTGGCAACACCTGCCGGCGCTGACTCATCGAGATCCATGTGTCCTCGGGGATGCTGACCTCATCCTGGGACCGGCTGGCCCTGGGCCATGCAGCACTGCCCAGCTCTGCTGCTCTGGAGGCCTGGGCCGGGTCCGTGTTTGCTGGCTGGGCTGAGTGGTGTCCTGCCGGAGGGTGGGGGATTCCGACAGTGGCTGCGTGACCAGCTGGCCCTGCTCCCCACGCAGCCCCCACAAACATGGGCAGTGTTGGCGGGGCTAGAGAACGTCTCCTTGAGTGGGGAGGGCGACCTTGTCTCTGTCTGACAAAGGGTGTACTTCTTCAGTTGGTTGTTTACAAGACAGAAGTGCTTCGCTAACTGCCCCTTTCTGGTTTTCTTCTTGATTTCCTCGTCTGGGGAGGATTTCTTCTCTATGGAATGCTTCCTTCCCAGACAGGGAGGACTGGGAACACTTGGGGTTTCATTCTTCTTGGCGGGAAGGGAGAGCCCTGAGCGGTAGGACAGTGGGTGGGACGCTTCTCTTGCACACAGCCCACCCAGGCCTGATCCCTGCGCCCCTCCAGGAGGAAGCCCTGAGCACCACCACTGGGTGTAGCCCTCAAAAACAACAGACAATAGCCCAACCTGGTGAGTGGAGAGAACCTCTAGAGAGGCTTTTGCTAAACTGAAGGGAGCAACCCCCCGGGGCTGGCACAAGGACTCCTTGGACTTTGTGAACTGCCTGACTTTTGTTCTGCCTTTGGGTATGCATTCGGGGAAATCAGCTGGGAAAGCTGAGAGGGGCTGCCCTTCAAACGCCCCCCAGTCAGATGTCAGATGCTACTTGGGGGGCTTATCTACCACCCATCTCTAAACCGGGAGGAGTCCTGGAGACCCTGTCAGCCTTTTCCTGAGGAGAGGCGGCGCCTCAGAGATGGACTGTTCTGCACCCTCGCGGTGGCTTGTGAGTCTCCGGTCATCACCAGACCCTGGGCTGCCCCACGCTCTCTCCGTACCCCCGCTGCTCCTCGTACTCCTGACACTCGGTTCCGCTTCTCTGGTCCGTTGGGGTTGGGGCTCCCTGTGATGATTGTGTGGTGTGTGAGGTGGGCTCAGGGCGTGGTGTGTGGCGTGAGACACACAGGGCCTCCCCTGTACCATGTTCAGGAATGGGGTAATTTCCTCTGAAGAACCCTGACTTGGGTTTCCAGCGCCCGGCTTTCATTTTCTGGTGAGAACTAGCCTGAGTTCCCACGTGCCAGTCAGTGTGCGGGGCGACCCCCTCCCCCATTCCACCCCCACTTTGCCCGCCCGCCCCACTGCAGCGCCGGCCCAGGAAAGCATACCCCTCTGTTCAGGCCGCCCAGTGCCGTGCTGGACACTGGCTGTTTGCATCTTCGTCCACCCCCTTCCTTGTTTAAGAAATACGGAACAGCTTCTCTTGAAAACCCAGGCCCCGGCGGGAGCACAGTGAGAGGGTATTTGTACACGGCTGACCCGCGCTCCATCCCTGGCATCCCATAGGGTCCCCTGGTGTACCAATTGGAGAGATTCCTGAGTGCAGAGCCAGGAGTCACTCCTGAGCATCACTGGGTGTGACCTAAAAAGAAAGAAAAATCCAGGCCTAATGATTTCTGCTCCCCGTCATGACTGTGCTGTTTTCAGGAGTGAAGCATCCAACGTTTCAAACCTTTCTCAGCAGGGCTGGAAGCAGGGGCTCCAAGCGCGACCACTGGGAACCCTGGCGTGTGCCTGGCAGACTGACAGGCGTGACGGGGCGAGTTTGAGGTGGGAGGGGGTGTGGGGCACTAGGGGAGGGAAGTTGGCTCTGAGGGTGGGATTGGTACTGAAATATTACATGCCTAAAACTCAATTATCAACGACTTTGTAAATCACAGTCCTTTCATTAAAAAGGAGTTGAAAAATAAAACAAACTGTTTGCAATCCTGGGGCCATAGCGCTCTCCCCCAGGCTCTCATTCTCACCCTTCATCGCCTCGGGGCGGGGGAACTGACCCACGGCTCAGCCCCCAGCCCTGTCCTCGTGGCCTCTCTCTGCCTGCACCCAGGCGGGGTCCGAGCCAGATGGTCCCAGGCCTGGGCTGTGCCCTGCACTCACTGTCTCACAGGGACACTGCACATGGGCCAGGAGCTCATGCCTCACGCCCTGTGACCACAGGTCATTCTGCGTCCAGCCAGCCCAGCTGCGCCATTCCTGCCCACGGATCGCTCTGGGCCCCCCACAGCCGTGGTGGTCATTGCTCGCGTATCCTGCTCCTTCCTCGGTTCCACTTTTCACTTCGGCCCTTCGGCAGAGTGAGAGCAGTTGAGCTCATCAGCTCAACTGCTTTTCTTTCTCTTTCTTTCTCTTTCTTTTTTTTTCTTTCTTTCTTTTTTTAATTTTTATTAGTGAAACACCATGAGGTACAGTTGTAGACTTACAAATTTTTGTGCTTGGGTTTCAGTTATACAATGATCGAGTACCCATAACTCAACTGCTTTTACAGGTTACAGATTGAAGTTGCGATGTGGTTTATGGAGGACGGGGCCACCCCTGAGCCAGTGGTTCACAAAAACGGAGCAAGGGGTCACACACGGGACGCCAGCATCTGAGCCCTGGAGCACATGCCCAGGAGCCCTCGCTGCGTGGGAAGTGCAGGTGTGGGTGTGTGAGCCGGGGGGAGCAGGCGTCCAGCACGGGATCTGGCCTCTGCGGGGTCCCGAGGGCTGAGAGCATCTCCAGAATGCCCGGTGCTCTGGTAAGCCCTGGCCAGCCCCCGGGGTTCCTTGCACACTACAGGGAAACAGGTCTGCCCGCTGGGGGGGGAATGGAGCCCACCCCCTCCTCTCCAGCCTTGTCCTTGCCCTCCAGCACCCCCTGGGCATTGGGTTCGGGCCTGCTGCCTCTGCCTGGGCTTCGGCTGCTTCTCCCTCCTCTTCTGAAGACCTGCTGGGAACCCCCCCCCCCGTTCGGCCAGGCTGGGCTGCCCTGTTTGCACGCCCAGCAGCCCCGCAGTGGGCCAAGTGCTGGCTGAGTGGGTCCCTCTCTGGGCCAGGCAGGGGTTGCGGGGGATGTGGCCCAACCCTGTGGGCAGCTGCCTCTGGGGGCTTCACTGAAACACGGCTGCCACAGCAGCTGCAAGTGACAGAACACCCTGGCCCAGAGCACAAGGACAGGAACGACAGGGGGACGGACGGGGCCACCATTTCCTGGGCACACGGGGGCGTTTATCCAACCCAGCCTGAGCAGGGTGTTGGGCGCCTCCAATCACTGTCATCAAACGAGACACAAGAAGAAAACGAAGTTGGGGAGGAACAGGACCTCCCCGACCCCGGAAGAAACGCCCTCCATGCGGGTTAGAGCAGTTGATGGGAGCCTGGAGGTGGCGGGGGAGGGGGGGGCTGGTGTTGCCAACGGTCTGCGTTGCCCCTGACACCCGGGCCACATCAGGGTCTGCGAGGACAGGGACTCAGGCGAGTCTGGACGCACAATCCCCCCTTCAAGGGCACCAGAGACAGCTTCACCAATGTCCGCGGCGTCTGAGGGCAGCCTCAGCTCTGCAGTTCGGGGTCCGAGCACTGTCCTGGGTCCCCCGGCAGCTGCCCGAGCCCAGCCTACGGGAGCCTCGTTCCTGCTCCGTTGGGCACCAGGACTTGCCCAAGCGGGCAGACAGGGAGGGGCGGTTGCATAGCCGGAGCCTGTGCAAAGCTTCTGGCTCTTCCAATGGGCCCCCCCTTTCTGCTGTGTCGCCCCCAGGCTGCTCCAGCCCCAAGACACCCGCCCTGAGGTCTCTGGCAGCCCCAGACTCCAGGGCTCCCCAAATGCTGGAGTGGGAGGTGCAGCGGCGGGGAGGAGCGGGGGAGCACTTCCACGGCAGGAGGGAGAGTGGGGAGGAGGGAAGAGGGAGCACTCCTGAGGAATGGTGCAATGGGGGGAGGGAAGAGGGAGGATTCCTGCAGGGCAGTGCGGGAGGGAGAGCAGAGGGAGAGGGAGCACCCCCGCAGGGTGGTGCCAGAGGGAGCACGGGGAGTAGCCACAACAGGCCCAGCTCCCCATAGCATGTGTCCGTAGACCCGCGTGGAAAGAGGCGCTGTCAGAGGCACCCGCCCTGCGCCACCATCTGCCGAGGGCTGCGCTTTCGTTATTTTGTTCTGATTCTTTCGCCACCCTCGAAGGGCAGTTTTATGAGCTAGAACTTCTTTCAAAAGAGAAGTGAGACAGAGTGATGGGGGCAGCCCGGGTGAGCCCAGGGGAGAGTCTGCAGCGAGGCCTGGCCCCCAGCCCGGCCGGCCACTGAGGACAGCGGCCCTGAGCGATGCCCCAGAGTGAGGAAGACCCTCGGGCGGGGGCTTCCTTCTGGGAGGACCCTCCACACTGTGCTCATGCCCTGAGCATGGCAGAGAGGTCACTGCTGCCACCCCCACCCAGGGAAGCATAAGGAGCCTCCAACCCGGAAAACCCTGTTTTCCCATTCCTCAAGGAAGTCGAATGCCGAATTAGTCCTGAAACTATTTTGAGAGCATAAAGGATGATTTTCCTAAATACGCTGCACATGGCGTAAACTGGCACAAACAATACCCACGTCCCAGGAAGGCCCTTTCCTTCTCAGCTGGGGACTCGACATTGTAGGATGGTGTTTTTTTTTTCTCTCTGAATTTTTAAGCTATTCATGCCAATGAACTTTGCTGAAAGTAAAATAGAAGTGAGAAATAATAATAAAGAGGGTAATATTTTTCCCAGTCATGCCCGAGTCTTAAGATTCACTCACTCTTTACCTCCCAGAAGCCCTTATAAACGAGAATGAAGTTTGATGGTGAACTTGATGTGGTTCCAGGGATTCTAATAGTGATTTGAGGCCTCGTTGTGGCCTGGATTTCCTCAGGTTCTGTTGTGAAGACTCATGCATAGACTGTTTTATTCAGTCATCATCAGTGTCACATATGAAATAAGTCAACATATTTAACTTGCTTGCACGAAGGCTGAGATACAGAGATTCAATGCCATTTCTAGAGGCTAGCGCAGTTATTTAGAGATGTCAGAATCTGCAGCCAGTTCACCAGAATCCTCATAACCATCAGGTTACTTTGCTACTTCTCTTGTCCAGTTCCATAAGAATTGGATGCATTATCACCGTATGTATACCGTAACCCCCATAGCCGAGGGCTGGGAATGATGTGTTCCCTGATGACTGGATAAATCTGGCTTTATCGACACAGTGAAGTGCTACCAGCTGCATAAATACTGAATCGCTGCCCTGGCAAGGCGAAGTGAGTCTGAGAGAAACACACTCTGTGTGAGATCCCTCAGGAGCAGCAAGAGAGACAGAGCAAATGACTGACCAGGATGGACAGAAGCTTCTAAACAATGAGTCCATTAGTAGTTATCAGAGAAGGGTGCGGGGAGGGGGGTCGGGTCCGGGGGTGAGGGACTGTGTAGTGAAGGGTTAAACTGGGCTTTTCATGGGAACTGTCAGTGCCCAAAGATGCGGTCAGGTCATGGCCCGTGGCCCGTTTGCCGGTGCGGTGTAGCCGGCTGCAGACTCCAAGAGAGACGCGGCTTTTCAATGAGGCGTACCTGACACTTAGGTTCGAATGCAGAAAGACTGACTTTGAAGAAAGAGAAGCGTTTCCAGGTGTGTTTATGTTCCAGACAAAACTGAAGGCCTGTCTGAGGAGCTTCTCCGCCTTCCTGCCCCACACCAGCCTCTGTTTTAGCTGCCTTTTATTTATTTTGTCTTTTTTTGAGGGGAAGTAGGGTGGACCACACCCAGCGCTGCCCAGGACTTACTCCTGACTCTGCGCTGAAGGATCACTCCTGGGGGCCTTGGGAGGACCCTGTGCGGTGCTGAGACTGAACCTGGACCGGCCAGTTGCCAGGCAAAGGCCGTAACCTCCGTCCTCTCTGGTCCCCGCTTCCTTTGCTCTGTCTGTTCCTCTCGGAAAGTGTTCTCCCTGCCTTGTTGCAGTGATCTGAATAAGATCAAATTGTCTGGACAAGAAGAACTTAATGACTGGACTAAGGGTCCCATTTTAAAATGACCCAATATCTGCTTTGACCAAACTGCCCCCAGCTGACAGTTTCCGCTGGGAACTCGAAGTCGAGGCCAGCTCCACGGGGCAAGGACCCTGCAGAGGGACCCTCCGCGGGGCAAGGACCCTGCAGCTTGCTTCTGCCGGAGCCTGATTTTCAGGGCAGTGACCCAAACGCAACTTCTTGGGATTGGGGGCATGTGTCCTTTGCAGTCTGGCCCTTTAGAGTCATGCATTGTTATTTAAGGAATTTTTGTTTCATTTCTTCCAACTGCCAGGCTTGCTGGGGGAACATTATTCTGGTAATTAGCGGATTTCGCCCAGCTTGTCCTAGAAACAAGGCCCTTTCATGTTTATTCCTTCTCTCTACGCCAGCCTTTTTTTTTTAGTTGCTGTAGAATGTAAGACTATTCATGAGAAGTGTGTGATAAAAGTTGGCCTGGATTATAATGTACTCATTTTATTATGATTAAAAACATCTCACTGACCCTCTTCCATGCTTAACCCTCTAGCTGAGTCGGGCTAAAGGGGCTCGCACTGCTGGGCAACAGAACTTGGGATGTTTTCATCTCCGGGTCCACGCCTGGCCGAGGGAGCCCTGCTCCGGCCCCGCCCTCTCCTCCCTTCTCTTTCTCTGACCTTGATTATGTTTGACTTGTACAGGGGGTTGTGTACAGTCTCACACAGACAGTCGCATAACACAGATTGTTATCTCATAAACAGCCTTTTGTGACCGGCTCCTCTCTTCCACTATGATGTTCTCAGGCCCCTCCCTGCTTTCATCCTTCACAGGGGCCTCGCCCAGTGATGCTCAGAGGCCTGGAAGCTGAGTGCGTGGCCCATGGGTCATGGGGACCACCACTGGGGGACTCTGCGTGCCAGGGACCAGACTGGGGCCTGGCTTAGCCTGACACATGCTCGGCCTGGGCTCGACCGTTTGAGGGAGCGCCCCGGGCCCAGGAATTCTTCTCTGCCAGGCTGAGTGGAGCTGGTGAGAGTACTCAGGCGGGAGCACTGTTAGGCCTCGCACTGCGAGTCTCAGCATTGCCGCGTGCAGGCCTACAAACCCTGAGAGGATGAGGGTGACTAATGCCCCTTCCCCGTCTCTGCCACAGGCCTGGAACCCCTCCCGGTGCTCAACCGTGAGGCCTCACACTGCCGTCTGCCTTGGCATGCGTGTCTTTGAGAAAGTCGGCCTGGAATCCTTTAACCATTAAACTCAACTGGGGTTGCTGGGTCAGCGGTAACTCGGGTTTCTGAGGAGTGACCTTCCGTTTTCCAACATAAAGGCCTCCTCTGGCCGCCCCACCAGGAGAGTCCAGGTGCACCAGCTTCTCGCAGACGCGTCTCCCCTCCCCACAGCATGCTGGCATCCTCATGCTGGAGGGGTTTGGTTTTCTCTATAGCTAGGAAAGTTGAGCATCTTTTCAGGTTGGTGAGATGCATCTCTTTCTTGGAGAGCGATCTGTTCAAGTACTTCTGCCCGAGTATTCTGAAGTAATTGTGACTGAGGTAACGTGGTTTGCAGCGGTATTAATATTCCTGCCTTATTCTCACATACTGCTGTGTGCACCTGCCCTGAGCACCAGTCTCCCTGCAGGACTGCCCCACTAGGCCATCCCGGACTCCAGCCCACCTAGCAGCCTCCCGGCTCCATTCTGGAGGCAGTGCCTCAGGGAGATTTTCCTGTTGGGAATTGTCTGTTCCCTTTCTTTTTTCCCCCCTTTTAAAACTTTTTATTAAAGAACTGTTTACAAAGTTATTGATAGCTGAGGTTAGACAAATAATATTACAACCCCTATGAGTGAGATCACCCAGCATCCATCCTTTTCCCTTTGAGTCAATTCTCTTAGCGGGATATTCTCCACTTCCATCTGGTTGAAGTGAAGGTTTCAGTTTTGCTCATAGCTGAGTAGTATTCCGTTGGGCATGGAGCCCTCAATTCCTTTATCTGCCTGTCAGTACGTGGGTACCTGGGCTCTTCAGATACTGGCAATTGTGAATAGCAGTCCGCACAGATGTGCAGATGTCCTTAAGAATTAAATGTCTTTGTAGACTGGTTGTGCTCCTCTGTGGGATATTTTAAATAAAAACACATAGCTCTCTAGCACTGTGCTTCCCGTTGTTCATCGATTTGCTCGGGCGGGCCCAGTAACGTCTCCATCATGAGACTTGTTGTTACTGTGTTTGGCATATAGAATACGTCACGGGTAGCTTGCCAGGCTCTACCATGTGGGCGAGATACTCTTGGTAGCTTGCTGGGCTCTCCGAGAGGGGCAGAGGAATCAAACTTAGGTCGGCCATGTTGGCCACTTGTAAGGCAAATGCCCTACCGCTGTGCTATCGCCCCAGCTTAAAAATATAATAATAAAGTTTAAGGTGCAAAAAAAAAAAGAATTCTAGGAACACCAACAACTCAGCACCCATCCAGCACCAAGATGCAGAGTGGAGGTGCCCGCAACCTCTTGGCAATTTGGGAGATGATTTGAATTTTGGAAGCCCAGGTATCATAGCTGCTCAGGCCAGAATCACCAACAGAGAGGCCCACAGTACGAGGCAAAATTCTGTTGAGGCCCAGGATATCTGCAGTCTCAGAATCCTGAGCTTATTCCTTGGTGGATCTCTGTGTTTTAGCTCTCTCTTTTCCATCGTGGGAAAGTACAAACAGTGTGAAGTTTACCTAAATGTGGGCGAGTGGTATAGTCATATCTCCAAAACACAGATACAACCGCATTGAAATCATGAGATCTAAGCTGCAACCACTGAAACTCTGTAATATGCCCGTCAAGTTGACAGGTGCGAATGGGGTGGAGGGTTGGGGTGGGGAGAGGATCTGGGAACACTGGTGGAGGGAATTTGACACTAGTGGTGAGACTGATGTTGAATTATTGCCTGCCTAAAACTCAACTATCGATAACTTTGTAATCCACAGTCCTTTGATTGAAAAAAAAAGAAAAAATACATTTACCACCTAAACTATGCTTAGTCGAAGGTCAGTAGCATGAAGCTGATTTATGGTGTTGTACAAACTTCCTCTCACCCTCCATTGCTAGAACTATTTTCCTCTTGCAAAACCGAGTCTACATTCCCATTCGGCAATAACTCCCATCTCTGCCTCCTTCTGGCCCGAGCCCCCACCATTCTACTTTCTGTCTCTATGAAGCTGACAACCCTAAATATCTCATGTAGGTGGACTAATTTATTTATTTTTTTGTGTGTCTGGCTTATTTTCCACAGCATAGTGTCCTCAAGGTGCATTATGTTATAGCCTATGTCAGAATTTCCTTACTACAGTTT
>JAOXYA010000515.1:0-14727 GCA_028565675.1 Sorex palustris | reverse complement strand
AAAGTTCAATAAATCCTAGACTGGAGGTTGACAGGTACAAAAGTTTATTTTCACTTTCTGGTACTAAAACCTATGGACCTCCTGACCCTGTGTTCAGGGATTACTACTGGCAGGGCTCAGGGGACCATTTGGAGTGCTGAGACTGAATGTGGGTCAGCTGTGAGCAAGGACCCTCCTCAACAGAGAGCTTCTGGGTCCAGCAACGCACTTACTTGCTGGCTGTCCCCTGCTCTTAACTCTCCCTGTCCCTGCTTCCATCAACCGGTCTTTAAATTTCTTCCCCTCCTTTTCATCCTTTTTTTTGGGGGGGAGGGGGCCACACCTGGCAGTGCGGAGATTTTACTTCCGGCTCTGTGCTGAGAGATCCCTCCTGGCAGGCTTGGGGGAACCATATGGGGTGCTGGGGATTGAACCTGGGTTGGCTACGTACAAGGCAAACCCCCTGTACCATCGCTCCAGCTCTATGACCCTAGTATCGTTACTGCCGGTACAAGAAGAACGTTGGGGAGCACATCTGACTCCACTGGGTAGAAAACTGTAAGAGCTAGGATAGGTTCGACTTCACTATAACTGTGTCCAGAAATGCACGAGACGCAGATGTTTCTTCAGGGATCTGCAAGTAGAGCTTGAGGTGAGAGCACTCCTCTGCACGCCTGAGGCCCTCAAGCTGATCCCTAGCACTGGCGGGCGGGCAGGTTCCCTTTTGCTGCTTGGAGTTATTCCTGCTAAGTACATCTAGCAGCCCCAGGCTTATCAAGTCCTGCCTGCTGCCCCACCCGCTCCCAGCAAGACACATCTTCCTTTGCTTGCTCGTCCCTTCTTGTCCCACCAAAACTCAGGTTGGGGTGCTGGAACGATAGGACAGCAGATAGGGCTCTTGCCTTGCAGGGGGGGAACTCCAGCTGGATACTCAGCATCCCCTATGGTCTCCCTAGCCCATCAGGAGTGAGTGATTCCTGAGTACAGAGTCAGGAGGAGGACCTGAGCAATGAGGGTGTGCCCTCCAAACCAAACAAGAGAAAACCGGAAACTCAGCCCCATCAGCCCAGGGCATCCTTGGGCAATACTGCTCCTTGAGATTTGCTGTTTATCCGTGGATCCTAATAATTGGGGGGTGGGGGGCGCTGATGCCTGAGGCTGCGTGTGCCCGGACTGCCAGCAGGCTCTAGCCCTGCAAAGCCAGCTCTAGTTCTAGGCTGCTCCCAGAATGTTCCCAGAGGGCCTTCAGAAAGGGACACGGGGCTGGGGCGATAGTACAGCGGGTAGCGCATGCGGCCGACCCGAGTTCAATTTTCGGCATCCCATATGGTCTCCCCAGCACTGCCAGGAGTAATTCCTGAGTGCAGAGCCAGGAGTAACCCTTGAGCATTGTTGGGTGTGACCCAAAAAGCAAAAAAAGAAAGAAAAAATAGAAAGGGTCACAGATGGAAAGGGGGCATGGCCAGAACAGGGTTCTGGGCATGGCTCTGGAGGTTGGCCTTTGCGAGGGGCGTGGCCAAGGCGAGCTCACGGGAGGGCCCCTGAGCTAACCAGGTGTCCTCTAAGGCTGGGGCGAGGGCCTTGCGCTAGTGAGAGGTGAAAGGAGTGTTGGTGAGCTGGTCATGGGATCTATGTTCCGTGCCTCCTGGTCTTATCCCTGGCAGGTAGAACAATGCTGGTTTGTAAGGTGGCCTCCCAGTCGCATCCCTGGCAAACAGAAGAAATGCCTACAGTTCTGGTTGCTGTCTCTGTATCTTGGGGTGTCTCAGTGTCGGGGTGTGGCTTGACATGTTGGTGTTTCCATGTTTTGTTAGTGTGTCCCTGTGCGTTGGTATGTGTGTCTCCGTGTATCTCAGTGTGTGTTGGTGTGTGTTTGAGTCTGTGTCTCAGTGTGTGTATCTCGGTGAGTGTTGGGTTCTGTTTGTCTGTGTTATGCAGGATTGGTCCCTGGATCTGATGCCCAGAGCTCTGTGCCCCCTCCCCTCTTGCCCTTCCTGCAGCCCACGTGGACCTGATGGCCATCTGTGGCCCCTGCACTGCTCCTCCTGCTGTTGCTACAGGCCCCAACTCCCACCATGCCGCCCCCCCCCCCAATGTCAGGTCGCCCTGACCACTTTCCCAGCCTCTCTGCATTTCTGCTCCCTGCCCTGCCCTGCCCCTAGGGCAGTGTTCTCTGTCTCAGCTGTCCCCAGCTCACTGTCATCCCTGTCTTTACCCCAGTGTTCCAGCCTTCTGGCCTCTGCCCACCCGTTTCCCATTTTACTCCGAGCCACATCCCTGCCCTGCCCTGCGCAGCTGTCTGGGGTGCAAGGGCTCACTCAACAGAGGCTGTGAGGGCCTGTGGGGCTGCAGGCAGCACAGTGGCTCAGGCGCTCACCTTGCACACAGCTGAGCCCGCTTGATTCCCAGCACAGAGAAGCCCGCCTGGCAGGAGTGATCCCTGAGCACAGGGGCAGGAATCGCCCCCTACCACCGCCAAGTGTGATGCTGCCAGATGTTCCTTTAACGGGTGTCACTATGGGGCATGGGTAGAGCTCAAGGTGGAAATTTGAACCCCAGCACCAAAGGGTGCCCCAAGCACTACAAAAGTAACTGCTTTTCTAAAGGATGTTGTCATGGGGCTGGAGTGATAACACTGTGGGTTGGGCGTTTGCCTTGCACGCAGCCGACCCGGGTTCGATTCCCAGCATACCATATGGTCCCCCGAGCACCACCAGGGGCAATTCCTGAGTGCATGAGCCAGGAATGATCCCTGTGCATTGCCAGGTGTGACCCAAAAAGCAAAAAAAAAAGAAAAAAATATAAAGGGTGCCATTGTGGGGCGTTAAGTGATGGCTCCCTGGGTGCAGCACAAGCTTTGCAATGCAGGAGACGGGGACCAGCACCGAGCACTGCTGTATGTGACCCCAAAACAACAACAAAACAAGCCCCAACACCCAAAAAAGGAGTCATTAAACAGCAGCTTGGGGCCAGAATGACTTGGGTTTGATTCTCGGCATCCCTCTGGTCCCCCGAGCCCTCCAGGAGGAGTAAGCTCTGAGTACTGCTGGGTGTGATCCCCAAAGCCCAAATAATTGAAGGAGCACCTTGGCCCTTGGGCAACATGCATTCACAGCGTCTTTTAGGTTGGAGGTGGTGCGCACCCACACAGCCGGGTCCTCCCAGCGTCTCCCGGTTGGGACCAGGCTTGCCGGCAGGGGGTGCACAGCAGGGGGGGGATGCCTGACAATGCAGCTGAGGCTCCCATGCACCCTGAAGCCCAGCGCCTAGCCAAAGTAGCAGGAACAGCTCCCCGGAAGTGCATGAGTGTACCCCAAGGAGTGAGGTCACTCCACAACCCTCTAGTGCATGTGACTGCACACCAAAGTGTGAGGTTGCCCTCGCAAGCCCTGGGTGCATGTGACTGCACCCCAAAGTGTGAGGTCGCCCCCACAGGCCTCCGTGACCAGAGTCTTGCCTGTATGGCGGAAGGGCTGAGAAGTGACATGAAGTTCCCACGCGCCCGGCCTGTCCTTCAGAGCACGGGTGACCCTGCAGGAACCCCGGTTTTCTGCACTCGTGTCTCTGGCCAGCCCCTCCTGCAGGAATGTAGCGCCTCAGGGCCCTGCCCGCTTAGGCGTTGCGCCCTCAGGCCATCCTGGCTCCAATGCGGGTGAGCAGTGTGCCAGCAGGCGCTCTCGGGACGATGTACTGCTCCAGCTGTGGCAATATGCCTCCTTGCGACCCACATGGAAGGTCCCACGTGATGAGGGCACCTTTCCTGCGTGACCAGCCACCTTCAGTGCACCAACTATTTAACTCTCCTGCCCAGAGCAGATGTGTGATACCACGCAGCATACCAGCTTGCTGGGAGGGGTACAGAGCAAGGCGTGGGCCAGCGGCCCAAAGGGGAGGGTCTTCTAGAAATCCCCCCACGGGGAGGCTGGCCCAGCGCACAGATCCAGAGGTAAGCTGCCCAGCACAGCCCCGTGGCACTGCCACGCTCAGAGGCCGGCCAGCAGGCACGCAGACAGGACAGGAGCAGCCGTGGTGTGGCCAGTCAGAGGCCAGTCACTGGGCATTTGCAGCTTTCCCCTGGACATCTGTCCCACCCATTGGACAGGCTTCCTGCGTGTTCCTGCAGAGACCAGGCCCTTCTGGGCCACTTGTGGGCAAGAGAAGCCGGCAGCTGCCCCCAGGCACGCTGGCTCGTGGGAAGCGGGTGCTGGCCTGAGAGGCGCCCAGAGTGCATGAACCTTCGTGTCCTGGGAATGACGTCCACTGTGAGCTGCGGGTACTTGCTTGTCCTCACCGTGGCCTTATTTGTGCGCGCATGTGTGTATGTGTGTGTGTGGGGGGGGCTCTCTGGGATACATCTCTGCTGTCGCAAGATCTTGGTGTGTGGGCCAAGGTGGCCCATGGCCCCATCTTCATAATTCCTTTCCAGTGGTGTCTAGTGGTGTGACGTGAGCCGGTGGCGCGGACAAAGCAGCCTCGGGACTGGGTGCCGACCCCCACCTCCCTGTTCTCTCTCCCCCCACCCAGGCTCCGATGCCAGCACCATTGAAATCCATGTTGGCAGCAACGGGACCGTCCACGGAAAAAGCTCGGGGCCCGAAGTCCACGGAGACGTGTGAGGGAAGTGTCGGGATGGGCACACAGCTGCTCTGGGCCCTGCCCACCTCCTCATCCCGCCTGCGGGAATGCGACGCCCCCAAACCCTTTTGGCCCCCACCATAGCAGAACCTCGCAAGGCACGGCAGGAAGCGTGTAGCCAGGTCCTTGCAAAAGCCGCACAATAAAGGGGCCAAAGCTGTGCTCCCCACCTCAGCTGAGGCTCCCCGGAGCCAGGCTTCTGCTCCCAAGCACACCTCGCTGTTGTCTCTGCACTGAAGCTAGAGGTTCAGAAAACGGGTTGTCGTGGCCAGGGCGATGGTACGGTAGGTAAGAGAGCACTTACCCTGTCCGGAACTGGCTTCAGGGACCCGCAAAAGGAAGGAAGGAAAGCATTTTCCAGGTCTGAAGCAAAAGTACAGTGTGGGGAGTGCTTGCTCTGAGTGTGACTGAGCCAGGTCTAGTCCCCAGCACCCCAGGTGTCCCCCTGAGCCCGCTATAAGCTGTCCCTGAGCGCAGAGCCAGGAGTAAGCCCTGAACACTGCCAGGTGTGACCCCCAAACAAACAACAGAAAAGGGTGGGGGCAAGCGAGGAGGCCTGCTGGGGATCCCTGAGCAGAGGCTGTGATCAGACCCAGCAAAACCAACCTCCCCCAACAAAAGCCAAACACCGAAAAATGCCCAAACAGAAAAGTGTCCTCTCGGTGGGGGGGAAGGACAATGGATACATCCGCAGAGGCTCTGCTCAGCCACCACTCCCTGGAGGCCTGAGCCAGCCGCCAGCCCAGATGCCCCCTGACCTTCAGGATAGCCGGAGCCAGGCGGACTTGGCTGAGGCCACAGGCCGGGTGAGGCGGAAGCCCCGCTCCCACGGCCTGCCCTGCCAGGGCGCCGCGGTCCCCTGTCTCCCGTGACCATCTGGGTCTCCAGCCACTTGAGGCACCAGACATGCCTCTCAGCTGACTATCCACCCATTCCTCAGCCTTCCTCTGGGGCTCAGTATAAAATGCAGGAGGCTGACAGGAGCGTGACACACGACCACATTCAGCTACGGGCAGCCCGTGGTGGCCATGGAGGGGGTGCACAAAGTATCCGTCTGTGAGGCGCCTGCCTGGGCAGCATCAGGACTGCGTGGCCCCACGCCTCTTCTCGCACGTGTTGCTTGTGACGTCGATGGCCATGTCGGTGGTGGCGGCACTGAGGACGAGGTGTTGTGGCCATGGTGGCGACAGTGGTGAGTGTTAGTGTGTGGCTGGGGAAGCTTCCCACGAGCCGTGCCAGCCAGGAGCCTGCAGTTGGGCTTAGTGGACATCCCTCAAAGGCCTGTCCAGGTTGTGCTCGTGCCTGGGCGCCATCTTATGTCCATGACCGAGCTTGGCAGGGAGCAGGACGGTCCAGTGCTCCGGAGCACTGACTGAAGAATGCGGCTGGAGACAGGCTCTGTGCCGCTTTCTAGTGCCACGCTGCAGGCGGGTGCCACGCACAGGGGGAACACCGCACCCATGGCCGGGCCCAGCCAGCTGCGAGCCTGTGCAGGAAGAGGGGCGACACCGTCTGTCCCCGTCTCTCTCCTCCAAGTAAGCCCACACACACAGCTACGGCTGGGTGGGGGTCACAGACATGCACAGCCCATGTCCACACTGGGTTGGGGTCGCGAACACGCACAGCCCATGTCTGGGTGGGGCAGGCCTGGAGCTCAGAACATCAGCGCAGTGGGGGCCTGGCGTGGAGAGTTTTAGAGTGGGCAAACCCGAAGGGTACTCTGCAGGCCCTGCACCATGGGCTGGGGTGGGGCGGGGAGGGGGGCAGTCCAGTGGGGAGGGCGTTTGCGCTGCACACAGTTGACCCAGGTTCCATCCCCGGCACCCCCCTAGGTAACTCCTGAGTGTAGGCAGAGCCAGGAGGGAGCCCTGAGCATCATCGGGTGGGACCCAAAAAAGCAACAACAACAAAATAGTAAGAGCACGGTGCCCCATCTTTGCACCCCTCACCTCATCACGTTCCCTCAACCCAGACACCGAGTCACCCTGGGTGTCAGGTCCCAGCCGGTGGCACTTAGAGGTCTGTGCAGTCCCTGCTCCAGCCCTCTGACCTGTTGGCCCAGCCCCCGAGAGATCCAGGTCGAGCACCTGAAAGCCCCGTAGCGGCCGGCCTGTTCCAGCTGCTCCTTGACCGTCCGGCCAGCCATGGTCCTTGCTTGGCAGTCGGCTGCCACAGCATGGAGTGGAATCAGTGGAATCAGGCTGGCATGGTCTGGCCTGTATCAACTCCCAGCACCACTGAGCCCAGAGCAAATCCCCCTGCACAGGCCCAAGTCCAAGAACCTAGAGAGACACAGCAGGGACTTACATGGGGCCTCCACGGGCTCCCAGAGCCCAGCAGGCACAGCCCAGACATCCGCCCCGCAATCCTGGTCACCCTGCACAGCAGGACCCTGACAGAGAAACGTTCTGGAGGTGGAGTTCATGCTCAATTCAATCAGCCTAATAAGTGGGTGAATAAATAGCAGTACTCCTACCTTAAAAACAAACAAACAAAAACGCTCCAGAGGACCGTCCAGGGCACCTGGCATGGCCCGACCCACCGGATCCATCTCCTGCACAGGGAGGGAGGGCCGCCACGGCAGCCTGCCACGGTGCAGACATGACAATCAAGTGGCTGCAGCCAGGCCGATGCCCAGTGCCACCAGCGCAGTGGCACCCGTGGACAAGCCCCCCACCCAGCCCCTGGCAAACTGAGCACGAGCTCCTCCAACCTGGGGCTGGCACCACGGCGCCCGAGTGCAGGGGATGGTCACCGTCAGCCCCCACATGCCCCAACCCGGCCCAAGGAAGCAGGCTGCGTCACTCGGGCTCTTGTACCACAGAGCGCCTCATTCCGCGCACTGCATGGGCAGGGCTGTGCAGAGGGGACACGGGGTGAGTGGCGGGTCCCATCTGACAGCAACACAGCCGAGCAGAGGCCTGCACGCAGCGCCGGGAAGGCAGCAGCTCGTTGTGCATCGGACAAGGTCTGGAACTGAGGACCCCGAGAGAAGACGGGCCAGCATCCGCCCTAGCTTCTGGGGACAAAGTTCCGAATTTGGCAAGAACGGGAACAGTGCCAGAGGGGCAGGTCCCTCCCGGTGCATCCCATGTCACCCATACAGCGCACCTGCCGCCACTGAGCACCAGCACTGCCTGTGTGCCCAGCTGGGCGTAACAGCCACCCAGGGCCCAGAATGGCCTTACAGACACGATGGCGAAGAGCATAGCATCTCACCCCAGGGCTGGCCACTGGGCTATGTGGGTGCAGGCCGAATCTACATCTCACCCCGAAAACCCCAGCTTGGTCAGACCTCACGGCTCAACTCTGTGGCACTCGGCACCAGCCCACACCTAGGGCTAAAGGTGCAGTATGAGGGGAAGGTGGGCTTCACGGCCAGTGCTCTCTGTGATGTCACCACGGGCCCTCAGAGAAGGGCCCCCACATAGTGTAGGGCACAGCTCATGTGCCACGGGGACACAGTCTCAGAAGGGCCCCCATGAACTGCATCGCAGCTTGAGAGTGCTTGGGGCAGGACATGTGCCAGCTCCCTGCTGGGTTCTGGTATCTGCTGACGGGATGGGGGTGTGCGGGTGAGTCGCCACATGCCACCCAATTGTCATCCTCTGCTTGGTCTGCAGACGGCTGAGGAGCTTGTGGACACAGGCCACGGAGGCCAGCCATGGATCCCACCTCACCCGTCCAATGACAACATGTGGCCTCCAGGGAGACAACCCTGCCACTCACCGCCCCCCTCAGAATAAACTGTCACAGCTGAAGTGGGGATATGATGAAACGTACCCCGCAGATACCCCAGCCGCCACTCCTGCAGAAAAGCAGGCCTCGCCACGGGGCTGGGGCGAGCGTGTGGGGGGTCACCATCCACAAAGACCACAGACACCAGTGTGATGATGGGAAAGTGTTGGTGACACAGGCTGCGGGCACACTCTTCTGCTCAAAGAGAGAAAAAAAACCCACAACCTCCAGAAAGATTCCATTTGGAAAAAAACCCAGCCAGGAGCTTCAAGCCTGCCCACAGGGTCACTCAGCTGCCACCTGCACAGTCCCCTCGTGGGTAAGGACACTCTTATTCGGCCCCCATGTCAGCCTCTGTCCCTGTCCCTTTGAGACCCTGTCAGCTTGCGGGGCTTGTGTCAGCGTGAGACAAAGTTGTGTCTGAAGGCTGCGTTAGGATTTTTTCTTTTTTAATCATTTCAACATAAAAATAACTGTTTTTTTTTTCTGCAAAAATACTCAGGGCTCTTCTTCCTCTTATAAGTCTTTCCCCCGCCCACCCCCCGTCTGAAAAAAGCCCCTCGCCTTCGTACATAAAGCACTTAGTAATGCGCCAAAAAGTGCCCTGGACACCGACCCGATGAACATCTAAAGCAAGAGGGGACGAGACGGGTGGGAGAAGCGGACGGACAGAGGAGACGGGAGGAGAGGGCTGGGCGCAGGGCGGCCACCCGAGACAGAGTGACCCCCCGTCCCCTCCCCCGAGCCCCAGGCCACACCAGAAAACAACGCAACAGGGATTGTAGAGAAGCAAAGTGTGCGGGTCACAGCTTGCGCCAGTGACTCCGGGTGTCCAGACTGCGGGGGACGCGAGGGGCGTCCTCAAGGCTGTCCTGGCCGCCCCGTGGCTCCACCGCAGCGCTGCGTCCTTCCTTTTGGCACAGCTGTTCCTGTCCGCCCCCCTGCGGCCGTGTCCGGCCCCTGTCCTTGGCAGCCCGGGAGGGGCGCTGTGCACGCGCTCCTGTCAACGCCCACACCAGGATTCCAAACAAACAAACGAACAAACAAAAGAAAATCAATGGACCCTCGGGTGGCCGGGGCCGCACGGACTCCCCAGCCGCCTGGACAGCAGGGCGCGCCTGTGTCCGCTGTGGCAGTAGACAGGGTGAGACAGCACATCAATGCCGACGACCGCCGTCGCGGCTGGACCAGACGCCGGCGTCTGTTTCCGGACCCCCTTGAAAATCTGGGTGTCTTGGCGGCCCCGCGTGGCCTTCACTTCCGCAGATCTAGGACACACACCTGCAGGGGGGCGACAGCGGCCCTCACCTCAACACGGCAGCCCAGCTCGCAGCACACGCAGCCCCCCAGCCCCCCTCCCGCACGGTGAACCTGTGCAGCCCGTCCACCCTGTGCCTCGGCCCCACGGCCCCTGGGAGTTGCTTACAGAGCCATCGGACGCGCTGGCACCCACTTTGTCCCCTCGGGCGTTCCAACACACCTCGAAGATGCCACCAGTGCCCCGGTAGCTGTGCACCAGGTTGCCGCTCTGGAAGGCAAAGCCGAGCGTCAGCGTGGCCGTGCCCACACCCAGCTCCTCCCATGCCACTAGGACCCTGTGCAGCCAGCACACAGGGACCTGGCCCCAGGTGCCCCCTGCAGCCCGCCCTCCGCTCTTGGCATCCTCCCGTAGGAAACAACTTAGGGTGGGGCACACCCACACCCTCGCCCACGACCTCCTTTCTGAGGCCAGCGCAGGCCAGGACACCCGACCTGGCCCCGAGGCACGCTAGGCCAGTGCCCCGCCCACTGAGCTACCTCTCAGCCCGGGACAGACGCTTTGTGTTTCTCGAGGAGGTGGGGGGGAGTACACCTGGCCACGTCCCGGACTTACTCCTGCCTCTGTGCTCATGAATCATTCCCGGGGGAGCTCAGGGGTGGCGGGGATCTAAGCTGGGTCTCCGCAAACCAAGGTTGAGCCCCCCCAGCCCGCCCTGGCCCACTCACCTGGGTGCTCCAGATGTGCACGCACTTGTCGAAGGAGCCGCTGGCCAAGTACTTGCCGTCGGGGCTGAAGGCCACGCTGTACACGGGCTCCTGGTGCTTGGTGAGCGTGTGCAAGCACACGCCTCGTTCCACATCCCACAGCCGCACGGTGGAGTCGAAGGAGGCGCTGGGGAGAGCGTGCGCACTGTGAGCGCTCCCGACCACTCCCCAGCCCACACACCTGCCATCCACGCCCCTGTACAGACCCAGAAGCAACAAGCCGGGGCCACAAAGCCCATGTCTGCTCGCTTCATCTGCCTTTGGTGGGGGGGTGGGGGGCGGGGCACCATGGCCCATGGCACTCAGGGACTTGCTCGGAGCCACAGTCCCCTGCGGGCTGGGGGCTGCACCCAGGCACACACGCCAGCAACTCGACTTTCCCCCCTGCTTCCAATGTATGTTTTCTTTTTTGGGGTGATGGGGCACAACCCAAGGGTTACTCCTGGCTCTGGGCTCAGGGATCACCTCTCCTGGGGCGCAGGAGGGATCTGGGGTGTGTGGATGGAACCTGGCCAGGCCCTCCCCGGCATGGCCCCGGGTAGTAGCACCGCGCCGGACGCCTTTGGGATCCTCTGGACACGTGCCAGCGGCAGACGTGCCCCTCGTCACCTGGCCCCCGCCTCGTACCTGGCCAGCATGTTGCTGGCGCCGGGGTTGTTGGTGGCCGGCCCCGTGGGGCTCCACTTGATGGTGTAGATCTCTTTACTGTGAGCTTGCAGATCGTGTACACTCGTGTCCTGCTTCATGCTCCAGATCTGGGTGACACAGGGCAGCTGGTGAGGGTCCGCGGGCCTGCGAGGTGGGCTGGAGGGGGTGGTGGTGGGGGGAGGGGGGCTTTACCTTCAGCGTCATGTCATCCGAGCAGGACGCCAGCAGCATCCCTGATGGGTCCCACTTGATGGCGTTGACCTCGTTCTGGAAGAGAAGCCCGCAAGGGGGTGGGGCCGACCATGAGCCCCGTGCAGGGAGTGTGGCCGGCCAGCAGGGAGCAGCAGCGTGCAGTAAGCCTGCGCCACTGAAGTAAGAGCTTGGTAGAGCGGCAGCTCTCAGCCTGCATCCACAGTCCTCCCAGAAAACAACGGCACCCCAGGTAGAAAAAGCCCAGTTGTGCAGCAGAAAAAAAAAAACGCATTGCTTACGATGGGACTTACCCCCCCCACACACACAATCTTCCATGCTAAGCTAGTGTAAGAGGGGGCAGACCGGAGGGCCATGCACCCCAGACCCAGACCCACACCCCACACAGACGCACACACACACACAGAGAACACAGACATAGACACATAACACACACAGACACACATAACAGACACAGACCCCCCCACAACACACAGACACGCACATGCAGACATACATACATACACAAACACACCAACACAGGTCAGGGACGCTGTTAAAACGGTGGAGTGCAGGGTGCTGAGGAGACAGCACAGTAGGTAGGGGCTCGTGTTTCTGCACACGGCCAACCCAGGTTTGATCTCCAGCACCCCGCGTGGTCCCTGGAGCCCCACCAGGAATGGTCCCGAGTGCAGAGCCAGGAATCAGCAGCCCTGAGCAACACACACCATTTTTAGGGGGGGTGGTGAGCCTAGTGTTGCATCATAGCCACCCTCTGCCACCCCAAGATGCCTGGCCTTGATCCCCTGACAGACACTCACGCAGTGCACGCCCATCCAGGCGTCTCTCTGTGCTGGCACCCCCCCGCTCACCGTGTGCCCCTGGAACGTCTTGACAGGCCGGTCGCAGCCCAGCCGGCAGACATGGATACACATGTCGGTGCTGCAGGAGGCGAAGGTGGTGTTGTTCTGCCAGTCCACGTCCAGGGCAGGAGCTGTGGGCATGCGGCGTGCGGTGGCTGCAGGGGGCACCCCCAGCAGCGCACCCCACCTCACACGGCTTCTCATGCCAACCCCCAAGGTGTTTCGGGGCGGGGTGAAGGCATGGCGTGAGGGTCCCCTGGGTGTCTGGGTGAGCTCAGCCACAGGGCAACGACATGAGGCAGAAGGGTGACCCTGGGTGGGGGCACCATCTCGGGGCCCCCACTAGCAATGTCCCCCCTGAGTCAGAGGTGGGTGCCGACATCCATTAAGTCAGCCCGCGGGGTCTGGCGTGCCCTGCGCAGTGCCCACCCCCGTTCCATCCCTGTCAGGACCCCCCGGCCCGCGGGGCGGCACTCACCAGAGTGGAAGGGGAACTGCTGCTTCGACTCGCCGGTGTGCGCGTCCCAGATGATGGTTGTCTGTACTCCACAGACAGAAGCCACGTGTCAGCAAAAACGACCCTCCGTGCCCAGCCACGCCGCACCCACCCCACGGCTGTCGCCCACACGGGAACCCACCCCTCAGCCCACACACCCCGACGCAACTGCGCCTGTGTCCTGTGTTGCTTTTGGTTTTGGGGGCCACACCTGGCAGTGCGCAGAGGACGCCTGGCCCCGCGCTCCGGTTTGCTCTGAAGACCGGACCCAGGCCGGCCACGTGCAAAGGAAATGCCCTGTGCTGTGCTCCTGTTCTGTGCACCTGGTGCGGTCAGAGGCCGAACCCGGAGCGGCCACACACATCCTGTCGGGTCCTTCCTTTTGGGGGCCACCCCCGCTGCTTCTCAGGTGCTGCAGGCTGTGGGGCACTGACCTCCCTCCCACGGGAAGCCTCCGTGCCTGCCCCAAGTGACGGCCTGGACAGTACCGGCGCTCCTAAACATCAGTCCCCAATATCACTGCGTGGCGGGGGGGACACCGGGGTCTGCCATGACGTGGCTGAAGGGCCCATGGCAGAACCACAAACAGCACTGAGAGGGGTCAGCCTGCATCCACCGGGGACCTACCCAAGGGCCCTGGAACCCAAGACTTCTCTGTGGCTCACTGAAGGCCGGTGTGCTACACCGGTGTTCCTGGGGTCAGACACAGTGGCCGGGCTGTAGGGCGTGCTCCGCCCACGGTGTGGATCCTCCCAACGGCCAGGGTGCAACACGCAGGTGCCTGGGACAACAGCAGATCCCCCCACGTCTCCTGCAGCCTGCCCGCCCCCCACAAGCCGTTACAGACCAGCATGGGGCTGTGTGCCAAGGAAACTGTCCTGACAGAAACAGGCAATAGGCCACAGTTCGCCCACGGGCCAGTTGCCCAAAAGACTTCTACGAGAGCACCACGAGGCTCCTCTGGGAGATCCACAATTTCCCAGCAACTGACAGAACCCAGGTGAAAGCCTTAAACCAGGCTTTCCAACGCTCCCGAACTATTCTAACAATTGCCTTGTTGTACAGGATGCAAACAGAATTTGGTGAGAAACAAAATTCCCAGACCCAACTTCTTTTTCCTTTTTTTCCCTTTTGTGGTTAGGCCACATCCGGCAGCGCTGAGGACAGGGAATGGAACCCGGGTCGGCCACATGCAAGGCAGGCACCGTCCACGCTGTACTATGCTCCAGACACCAAGTCTGTCTTTCTTCCTCTCTAAATCACTCACAGCTGCACACGCCGGCATCCCTTGCTTCCAATATTATGTGGGGTGGGGTGGGCCTGGGCGTGTCGCCAGTCCAACTGGCCACCGAGACAAGTGAAAGCAAAACTGTTCCCTGCTACAATGATGAGATTCAGAGATGCGCACAGCCTGCAAAGTGTCCCAACACTGCCCCGATCCTCCATCCCTCCTCCTCCAGCCAGCACACACGACAGCGTGACGGGGAGCTGCCACCAAAACCTATCCCTTCCGCCAGACTGCAAAGCCGTCTGCACACCGGCCCAGCAACTCGGGGACACAACACCTCTGTGTGGGGCACCTGGACCCATGACACATCCAGAGCAAGAGACCATCATGCTAAGTGAAATGAGTCAGAAAGAGAGGGGCAGACATAAACTGCACTTATTCGTGGAATATAAAATAACATACTATGAGACTGATAGCCAAGGACAGTAGAGACCAGGGCCAGAAAGACTGCCCTATAGTTGTAAGCCTGCCTCATGATCTGGGGGAGAAGGCAGCTGGGATAGAGAAGGCATCACTAAGTCAGTGATGGAGGGATTGATCGGGATGGGAGATGTGTGCTGAAAGTAGATAAAGGACCAAAAAACGATGGCCTCTCAGTATCTATACTGCAAACCATGATGCCCAAAAGGAGAGAGGATGGGGGAGATTGTCTGCCATGAAGGCAGGGGGAGGGGTGGGATAAAGGAGATACTGGGGACATTGGTGGTGGGAATGGGCACTGGTGGAGGGATGGGGGTTCCATCACTGTGTGACTGACACTCAAACATGAAAGCTTTGTAACTATCTCATGGTGATTCAATTAAAAAAAAGAGAAAGTTAACAAAATAAAAGAAAATAAGATGTGAGCATAAAAGGGGGGGGGGGGG
>JAOXYA010000507.1:2500-14727 GCA_028565675.1 Sorex palustris | reverse complement strand
TGGTATGGATGAAGGGAGAAAGGGACTCTCCTTCACTGCTGGTGGGAATGCTGACTGATTCGGCCCTGTTGGCAAACACAATAGACATTTCCCAAAAAATTAAAAATTGAGCTCCCATTGAGGCAGCAATACCACTTCTGGGAATATATCATGAAGATTCAAAAAGTATAGTAGAAATGACATCTGCAATTGTATGTTCATTGCAGCACTGTTTACAATAATCAGGATCTGGAAAAACCTGAATGCCTGAGAACAGAAGACTGGTTAAAAAAAACCCCTTAGTACATGTACACAATGGAACACTATGTAGATGTTAGAAATTATGAAGTTGGGGGGAATGTGCTGCCAGCAGGTCGATCTGTACCTGTGAGGTGAGTGCATCAGCAGCCTCATTGCATGTTCAGACTTACCCCCAAATTGCTGCTGTTCTTTGGCCAGACCCCAAAATCTTGGGGCAAAAGTTTACCTAGAAAGTAAATGGCCAAAGTTAGGTATGTGGGAGACACACCCACAAACCACCTCCGGCTCAGCTGTATAATTCGTGGCAAGGCCTCTCTGGTTCCTGATTGAACTTCTTGATGGCCATAATCCCTGAGACTCAGAAACAAATCTCGAAACCCAGCGGATTTTGGCAGAAATGCGTCCGGACCGCTCAGTAGGTTACTGTCGCCGGGCCACTCAGGGGGGAAAAAGTACTATCACTCCACCTGCTCCCCCTTGTCAGCCTGATGACTGCCATCTTCCAGAATCCATTGGACAGTTAGGTTTGGGCCTGCAGTGACAAGACCACAAGGCCTCACATGATTGGCGTGAAGCCGGCCCTTTCCTCCCCATTCCAACGAGACCTTGAGTCACCGCCCACAAATAGCCTCTCTGTCTCCTGATCAAGCTACTCAAAAGCCATGATCACAGAGAATCAGAAACAAATCTCGAAACCCAACAGCTTTTGGAATAAATGCGTTGAGTCCCTGCAATAGGTTACAGGAGCCGGGCCACCCAGGTCGGAATAGGCTTTGTGCCTTGGCCTGTTCCCCCTGGTGGCCCAGTGGTCGCCATCCTCCAGAGTCCACTGAAAAGTCAGGTTTGGGCCCTCAGTAGTGAGACACATGGGGCCTCACAGTATGGTGGTAGACCAGACCCTTTCCTCCCCATCCTAATGAGACCCTGAGTCACTGCCCATGAACGGCCTCTCTGGCTCCTCCTCAAGCTGCTTAATGGCCATCATCCCAGAGACTCAGAAACAAATCTTGAAACCCAGCAGATTTTGGCAGAAATGCTTCCGGACTGCACAGTAGGTTGCTATCATCGGGCCAACCCAGAGGGGGAAAGGGTGCTGTTCCTCCACCTGCTCCCCCTTGGTGGCTCGGTGGCTGCCATCCACGAGAGGCCATTGGAGAGTCAGGTTTGGGCCCGCAGTGAAGAGACATGCGGGGGTTCACGGGATGGGGGTTAAGCCGGCCCATTCCTCCCCTTCCCAACAAGACCTAGAGTTGCTGTCCACGAATGGCCTCTCTGGCTCCTGATCAAGCTGCTTAATGGCCTCGACACCAGAAACAAATATGAAAACCCATCGGATTTGGGCAGAAATGTGTCTGGACTGCGCAGTAGTTTACTGTCAACAGGCCACCACAGGGGGATAAGGGTGCTGACCCTCCACCTGCTCCCGGTTGGCGGTCTTGTGGCTGCCATCTTCCAGAGGCCATTGGACAATCAGGTTTGGGCTCACAGTGATGAGATACGTGGGGCCACACAGGATGGGGGTGGAGCCAGCCCTTTCCTCCCTGTTCCAAAGAGACCCCAAGTCTCCACCCACAAATGGCCTATCTGGCTCCTGATCAAGCTACTTAACAGCCATGATCCCAGATACTCAGAAACGAATCTTGAAACCCAACAGCTTTTAGCAGAAATGCATCTGGTCCCTGCAATAGGTTACTGGCCCTGGGCCACCCCATGTGGGAATAGGTTTCGTGCCTTGGCCTGTTCCCCCTAGTGGCTCAGTGGCCTTCATCCGCCAGAGGCCATTGGATAGTCAGGTTTAGGCCCGTAGTGACATGACACGCTGAGCCTCATGGGATGGGGTAATGCCGGCCCTTTCCTCCCCACCCCAACGAAACCACAAGTCACCATCACGAACAACCTCTCTGGCTCCTGATCAAGCTGCTTAACGGCCATGATCCCAGAGACTCAGGAACAAATCTTAGAACCCAGCAGGTTTTGGCAAGAAATCCCTTCAGATTTAATTGTTAAAATTTCAGAATTTCAAAATCGCACAGCCACTACTGCAGCCATGCAACATCATATGTTATTCATAACAAGCAATAGAAAACAGATTGTCTACTGTTGCCTTTTCGGCAGATCTGAGTGTTGGGGTAAAATCCCAAATAATAATGGCGGGTCTCGTGTCAAAATATTGAATGTAATCAAAGTAGAGAGAGAGTAATTTAGAAATCATCTGCCCCACAGGTAGGGGGAGGTTGTGGGATGGGGGTATACTGGGGTTTTGGGTGGTGGAGAATGGGCCCTGGTGAAGGTACGGGTGTTTCATTGTATGACCGAGACTTAAACCTGAAAGCTTTATAACTGCTTTCACGGTGATTCAATAAATAAGATTATAAAAAATGGGGGGGAAAAAAGTAAGGTGGAGTTCATGCACAATTCAATCAGCTTGATCAGTGGCTGAATAAAAAGCAGTACTCCTACATAAAAAAAAAGAATTACAGTTAACAATAATATTATGCCAGATAGAAGCAAATTTGCGGGTGTGTTTATAAATTATGGATGATCCTTTCTAAAGCAAACCTTCTACTACTCCTGGCCCCCATGTGCAATAGAATAGAATTCGGGGGAGCCCACAGCACTGGGAGTGGCAGTCCTGAAGATGTGGCTGCCTGGCCACTGAGAAGGCCCATCTGTGAGGGGAGCTCTGGCCCTCCACCCAGCAGGGCTTCCTTCCTGTGTCTCTACCTTGGCCTTTCTTGGGGCTCTTTCATGTTTGTTCTTGGGAAAATTGTTTCACAGCTAGAATGGTATGGGCCTCCTTCATCGATGGTGTCTGATTTTCTTCTCTCTTAGAGGAGGACCCAGAGTTTTCTGACCTACCAGGAGCAACATGCCATGTCCCCTCCCATGTGGTGCATCCTTCGTGGCAGTGCTACACCATTGAGTACTAACTCTCCATCCAGACATTCAATGTGTTTCCCTATGTCTCCTCTCCCCTTCCCTCTACTCCCACCCTCTCTTCCCCTTTCCCCTCCCTTTCCCCCCTCCCTCCTCTTATCTCCTCTTCTCTCCTCTCCCCCTTTCCCTTCTCCTCCCCTCCCCTCCTTTCTTATGGGCTACACCCAGAGATGCTTAGAGCTAATTCCTGGTTCTGTGCTCAGGAACCACTCCTGGCAGGCCTTAAAGACTGTAAATAGTGCCAGGGATTGGACCTAGGTTTACCGCACGTGAGACCCCAACTCCACATTCTTTTCCAATGTCCTCTTTAAGTAACACAAGAGACCCCAATTTCTATCAGAGTGTTTTTCTGCTCCTATGATGCATATGGGATCATCATTTATACCTCTAGGTTTCCTCTCCTCTGTGCTCAGGGGTTACTCCTGGCAGTGCTTAGACCCTCTGTGGTGTCTGGAATCACACCCTGTCAGCTGAGAAAGGCTCTTGCCCTGTTTACTTACGTCTCTTGTTCCCTCTCACTCTTTTCTGGAAAAAGATCTTATCCACTCATCAAGCATCAATTTAAGTCTTAGCCCCTTGGTGAACTCTTTAACCATCTTATTAATGGTCATGACATTGCTCCCTGGTTTTCCAGTATTTGTAGTATCCATGAGTTCCAAGTTGAAGAGTTAAGGAGAGGGAAAGAGACAGAGGGCACAGGAGCTCAAGGAGACGAAAGCTGAACTGTGTGAGAGAGGGGTCTGGGACCATAAAAAAGAAGGCAGGGGACTGATGGACTTTTACTAGACAAGTGGCAAAGGTCATTGGGATCTGAACATATTGTGTGTTATAGTGTCAGTATGTCTGATCAGTTTCTCCCAGAAAACCTTGTGCACAGACACTCAGATTAACCCACCCATTGAAGAGCCCAGGACCAATCAACATTCTCCTTCCTCCAAAACTTGAGCCCTGTCCTCCTTGGTACCCTCCTTTATCATCCCCAGTCTTATATCCAGTTTTTAAATTTCCTTCAAGAAAACACACAAAGCCAGGTTTTGTACAAAAATATATATTAATGCTTACTTGTTACATAATAATACTTATTTTTATGATCGCATTTTAAACAATGCCTTTAAATTCAAAATGTATTAATGCCTGTCACAAGGTCTCATACAACCACAGGACAGAATTGGGATCCAGAGTGGAAAGTAAAGTCTCTATACAAAAAACATCAAACAAAACACTAGCAGTCATGGAAAATATACATTCAAAGTGTCAATAACTTAAATGCTATTAACATTTTTCAAGGTATTGTGTTTCATAAAATACACAAAGTTTATACTCTTTGAGGTTATATATAACAATACTATCAAAGGGCAATAAGAGAAACTAGAAGAAAATTAGCTTTTGATGATTGCATTGGGAGTGAGTATGTGAGGTGTTGGAACGGGTGTTCCAGGTGTTGTAGAGAGAGTTCCAGGCTTTTGAGTAAGTCCTTTAGGCTCTGCAGAAAGTGATTCTGGCTTTGGAGTAAGTGCTTCAAGTTTTGGAGCTTTGTTTATTTTGTCCAGATCCTTCATGGCATTCTGAACCCATTTGACCTTGGGATCAGCACAAATTTCCTTGTTTCCTTTGGTTTTGAAGCTGAGGGAGAGAGAGAGAGAGAGCATGGTTAGATAGGGTTACATTGAGAGTTTAGCCTAGGTATGTACCCCATTTTATACCATGCCCTAAAGTTGCTATGAGAACTTGGGGAGTAAGACAGGAGGAAGGAGAGACTCCAGGCAGAGTGCTCCTGTGGAGAAAGCCGTCCTCACTCAGGCTGAAGAATTTTTTGTCACTCAGGAGAGAGGGAGGTGGGGATCATTGTTCCCCTCGAGGCCCCCGACATCCCATTGACACTTTTAGATTCAGAGTCCGATGGTATGTGATTCAGTTCTCTGATCTGGTGTATGAGCATTTGGGAAATTTGCCCCTTGCTCCTTGGGGATGGAAAGGGACCAGGAAGAGGTGGTGTGCTCAACTCACATCACAGCTTCTTTGAAGCACCTGCTGCTGGTGATTTTATAGTTCACCAGCCTCTGCAGCGGGATCTTTTTACCAGTGAAGGAGTAGCAGCAGGCGCCCGTGGAAGGAATTCCATCTGGAAACGAAAATTTCAAAAGTCATTTTATAATGGACAAGATTCTTTTCTGGTTTTTATCAAAGCAGAAAAGAGAAATAAGAAGAAGGCAAGGCAAGGGGGAAATGCAGTGTAGGTGAGACTCATTAATCCTGATACTTCCATCTAGAAGGGAGAGCCTCACAACTAGAAATGTTGTGCTGACTCAGTTTCCCATTTCACGGAAGGGGGTAGTTCTACTAGATAATTTCCGGAAGTGTGGTTAGGAGGAGCTAATCATCCAACCCATCAGTGTTAATGGAGATCCACACAGGAACCCCAGATGTGGACCCTCTTGAGGCTCTAAGCCATCAAGTCTGTCATAAGCTCCCCCAACACCCACTGCCTCTGCCTTGCTATGTCCCTTATATTAGATCAAATGAGAATATCCCAGTCCAGATTCTGAGTCTCCTCCTTTGGAGATATCCTTACCTCCTCCACTGGAAATTCCCCTCTCTAATCACCTCCTCCCTCTACTCCCCAAACATTGCTGACAGGAGTCAGTGCAGAAACTGCAACCAACACAGCTATATTTGCATAGCAAGGGGCCGGGTTAGAGGCCACTGTTGGAATTCTTGCCCAGTCTGCCTGAGAGCAGCTGTGTGGCCAGACTCACTCCTGATCATTCTCTGAGCCCCCATGTTGGGAAGCAGTCCGAGCTGAGAATGTGGGTGCCCCTTCTGCTCTGATGTACCACACTATCCCAGAGATGAGGTGGTGTGCCTCCCCAGAGCTTACCTGGCCCTGCAAGGAGCTGGGTGATGAGGGTGGAAGCTATGACCAGCAGGCACAGGAGGGCAAGTGAGACCTTCATGACCAATGAGAGGACACGAGCTTCAGCCTGAGTCACTTCTGAACTAACTCAGCCTGTCTGCTCCTCAATTCTGCCTCTTTTTATGAAAAACCGAGAGGGTGGAGCACTGGCCAAAAGCCCCATCGTCCTGTTATGACGAAATGGAATTGTAAAAGTGCTGAGCCAGTGCAGTGGCCTGGAAGCTTCCCAGGAAGTAGGAGAGTGTTCCACTTTCCCTGAAGAAAGGAAAGGAAAGGAAACCAAAACAGGGATGTCACAGGGCAGATGCATGTTCTGCCCTGTTATGCATGTTATGCCCTGCAGAAAGGAAAGGAAACCAAAACAGGGAGCTCACAGGGCAGATGCATGTTCCTGGGCCTGGCCAGTGGGCCACCTCAAGCTACAGTTTCAGGAGCCTCCAAGGCGGGCTTCCCAACAGCATATTAAAGTCCACTGGCTGCCGGAGGAAATGCAGAATGGTGGCCCTGGGAAAACTTTGCTGAACCTGAGGTCTAGGTAATTGCAGACTGAACCCTAAGAATTACTGGATTCAGGGAGCCTTCTGGATCATGCGTTGCTGCCAAGGAGAGTCAAAAGCCCTTTTACAAAAGCTCAGTCTTTCCAATCTCCAACCTGGTTCATTCCTATGAGTTAAAAATGTGGGTGTGCAATGGGTGCAGTCAATGTCCTTAGCAGAGAAACAAAGAGATGGAGAGCACAGACTAATGGTCAAAATGGCCCATTTAATGCAGAGGTATTAGCAAACTTATAGAACACCTGAGGGGGTGTGAGGTATAGCACTGCATGTAGGTGTGATTGATAATTTATAGAGAGAAATCATTTCCATGGAGGCAATTCTCTTGGGGGGAATTAACTCAAGGAGATCTCTGTCTCCCAGGGATATCTATATTGCTTTTCTTTTCCCCTTCAGTTGTAATACTATACAATTAAGTTTACTTCCTATTAACACTTGCAGTTATTTGGATAAACACTGTAAGAGATATAGATTACAAAACTTGGTTCTCCGGACTCAGAGAGCAAGCAAGGTTTTTACTGTAAATCCCAGACTAAATCCTCAGGAAAGTTCAGCTTGTCCTTCCCTATGGAGGTCCTGTCTCTTAAAGCAAAATGGCTTATATCAAACTGTTTTTATGCTTTCTAGACTGTCCTATTTCAATGCCTGGTAGCTTTGCCATTCACCCTAAGTCTATCCAGGTCCTGCAGTAGGACCTCCCTTTTGGGAACTATGGCAACTGAAGCCTGAGTCAAGTAATTATGATGGTTGCCCAGGAGTAGATATATTTCAGTTAGTCAACTCCCATACATTAGGAGCATAGTACTAATGGTCTTTCTGTGTTTAAGCAAAGAACATTGCTCTATAGTAAGATATGAAAAGGCTATAGAGGAAAGAGGAAAGCAAGTAATTCACTACAAATACAAAGTTCAGATTCACCAGAAAGTTTGACTTATAGGTCTGAGAATTGTGACAATGAGAGGTAAAGCACAAAGGAAAGGTTGAAGTTAAACTCGAGGGGATTAGGGATCCTTGCCAGAGCACTATAAGCTTCTCTGGGGGAGGGAAAGGGACAATTCACTGATGAAGTCTAAGCATTTAGGGTTAATATCCAACAATTCCCACTTTAAAGATAAATAAGCCCCACGGAGGTCAGACACCCCAAAGAGTTAAGCAGAGCCCAGGGTCTGTGCTGTCACCATGATGACCTACTTCTGGAAGGAATAATCTTATGTCTCTCAGCCGG
This sequence comes from Sorex palustris, assembly GCA_028565675.1. Taxonomy (NCBI): domain Eukaryota; kingdom Metazoa; phylum Chordata; class Mammalia; order Eulipotyphla; family Soricidae; genus Sorex; species Sorex palustris. The sequence goes on along the minus strand of JAOXYA010000507.1, from coordinate 6,857 downwards.
CACTGGGTCATGGAACTGAGTTTCCTCTGCCCCAGACAAGCTAGCAGGCACCTCATGAGAATCCAAGAGGCACGCTTGGGATGGGGGTAGGGAGGTTCTGTGGGGTTGGAGTCTGAAGCAGACAGCAGTGGACAGGACAAGTGCCCCTGATCAGGATGTCCTGGGAGGCAGAAGACGAGGCTCAGCGGTGAAGAAGGGTAGATGCCTGCCCTCAAACTGCAGCTTTGCCTTCTCTGGCATTGGACACCATGGATTCTCACTAAAACCTGCAAGCCCCGAAATTCATGTCAGGGAACTATCTTTTACAGCTCTGAGGGGATTCCATGCAGCAGCTGAGCTACTGAATTGACCTGGGAAGCCCATTTCCATTTAACACCTTAAGCTTCTGATCCCAGTCTACTCTGCCCAGTGCTCATGAAGGATCCCAGTGTCTTTTCTCTCTTAATGGGTCCTGGAGACACCAGCTATGAAATGCACCAAGTTTAGGGAGGAATTGCTTTGCCCATCACCACCTCTGGGGTGAGAACTGAGTGGCTCTGGCACACACACCAAGTCCGGTTCACAGAGTCTTGGCAGAGGAAAGGAAGAGCAGCGTTCCCAGGGGCTCGCCTGGAGCGAGCACCGCCTTCCTCTGGTCCCAACACCCCACTGCTTTTCAATGGGAGTCTACGTTTTTGTCTAGAATCTCACAGGGAGTAATAGTTGCGGGCTAAGATCCCAGGACATGCATCCCAAATTACCCACACCCGGGCTTCCTGCAGCACCCCCGGGAGGTGTTTGCTGGAGATGCAGCAGCAGGGACTCTGGAGTCCAGCCCAGAACCCCAGGTATAATCCCACAAAGTCTGCAAAGGCTGAAGACCGCATATGCAGTGCCTCCGAGAACCCTGTTTTCATTCTTCTAAACCCTGACCCTCTTCTCCCAACCCTCTTCTTTGATTCTCAGTATTCCACTGTTTCACTGCAAAGGCTCCAGCACACACCCAATCACTATCATTGTGTGTCTTTGGGCATTTCTGTTCATACCCACTCCTGGGCTTATTTTTAAAGCCTCCACCCTGCTGCCCTTCACAAATTGCAGTTACCATAACTGAAGGATTATGCATGGCTGTTCCATTCCCCAGGGGTTGCACATTTTGGGGTTTGGAACTCATACTCACCCAGGAAGGCAATGCTCTGGAGATCTCTCACATCAGAGAAGCACAAGTCACCCTCGGCATGTTGGGGTGAGCCAGATTCTAACTCATGGCCTCACACTTTGTCAGGCAGGTGCTCTACCCACTGAACCACATTCCCTAAACCCCCAGACCATCTTATATGGATTTGCAGGCCAATTCATAAGTTTTCCCCTCATGAATGAGAACCTCCATTAAAAGGTCCTTTTCCATGAACGTGGGAAATGGCAGCTCATTTCCCCCTGGGATCTTGTACTCCCTCAGGTTTTATCCACATTCCAACATTTAAAGTTTGCTCGTAGCCTCCAAGAACCAAAGTTGCTACGTGAGGACCAAACTCCTCTTTTGGGGGGCCCTGGAGCATTGGATCATATCCAGAAGCACTGAGATGCTATTTGGGGCTCTGTGCTCAAGCTTGACCCCTCATAGTGCTGAGAGGACTATATGGTGCCAGGGATTGAATAAGGGTCAGCTGCATGCAACACCTCTTGTACTATCTCTCTGGCCCCCTCAACTTCCTCTTTTTTTTTTTTAGCAGAGTCCAGAGAGGAAGACAGTTGGTCCCCAAACACACAGGAAAGCTCCAGGCATATGTGCACCTTTGGACTCACTGGGGGTGAGTGAGGTGCTGACCTGCTTCAGGGTCTGTTCCTGCTTTGGGAACCTGAACTGGTAAGGACCAAGGGAACCCAAGATGGACGGGTGTGTGCCAGAAGAGAAAGTTCTGGAAGAGGCCAAATCCCTTTCACTTCAATTCTCCAGGGAAGGTGATCTCTGGAAGGTTCGCTGCAGAGGAGATCGGAGCGGAAATTCCCATTCTGAGGCAGTTTGGGAATTTCCCGGATCACAGCCAGGGAGAGGAGGCTGTGTTCACTCAGTGGCTGGGCTGGCAGCCAGGGGGCTGACTTGGGGAGGGGCTGGCAGTGTCTCTGGCCAGACCTTGGGGGAGTGGAGGCAGGGGTGGTGGGAGCGCTCAGGTGGGGAGGGGCTGGCAGTGTATTCTGCCACATCTTGGGAGGGTGGGGAGGAGAGGTGAGGGGGGAGAAGCAGTGGTGGGTGGTGGGAGGGGCTCACTGCAGATGTTCAAGGGAAGGCCCAGGGAAGGGGGAGACAGACTCAAGTGAGCTATGCCCTTGGGACCCTTTTCTCTACTGCTCTAAATGGAATAATGGAAAGTTTTCCTGGGTGAATAAGTCTTTCTTCCTTCCTCCCCATGGGCTGACCTTTCCACCAGATCTTCCTCCGCATGGACCTTTGTCATGGTCCTAGACACCCACCCAGGGTCAGAGGCAAAGTAAAGAGGAACGAAGAATGAGCTCTCTAGAAACATCCAATGCCAGTGCTAAGCGTACGGGCCCCACCCTTTGCAGTTCCCTAAGTTCCCCCTCTCAACAAGTCACTACCCCACATACATGCTGGTTATTGCACCCCCAGCTCAGCCCAGAGGGATCCCACTGGGGCTTTGCTCCCCTTAGATTATTTCCAGAACACCCTTACTAGCCCTCATCCTGCCCCCCCACTCTCACTTAACTCCAGGTTAGCTCTTAGCCTTGCCTAGACCAGAACCCATTTTCCTGGGACCACTCCATGAACTCGAGACCCACTCACTGTTCTTACATGGAATGTAAGGTCGTGGGGCCAGAGTGATAGGACAGCCTGCAAGGCACTTATCTTGCCTGCAGTTGACCTAAGTTTGATCCCCAGCACCCATATGCTCCCCAAGCCCCACCAAGAGTAATCCCTGAGTGCAGTCAGGAGTAGGTCTGAGCAATGCCAGGTGTGGCCCCCAAAGCAACTACAACAACAACAAAATAGGATGTCAGATCTGACGGAGACCCCATCCTGCTTCACTGAGGGGAAACTGAGAAAATAAGGTGGTAGTGACAGACTGGATGCCACCTGGGAGATGGGTATGGACACACTCAGTGATGTTCAGGGACTCTTTCAGACTCAGTGCTTCATGGACCATGCAGTGCTGGGACTCTAACCCAGAGCTCCCACAGCCCACAGCCACTATCTGCCTGGAACAGTGTTAATGCCTTCAGCAATGTTCTATTTTGGGCACCAGCAGGGGGACTGAGGGACCAGAATGGGAGGGAAATGACCCAGATGGAGAACGAGAGTTCCAGAGGAGATGGTAAAGTCGGGCACCATGGCCAGTGGGGCTGAGTTTAGAAATGAGCCTGAGCCCTGCTCACCCCACGTTGCCAGCCTCTGGGCATGTCCTCACTCTGGGCTGGTCCTGTGTGGGTCTGTGTGAAGGAAGAAGGAGGGAGATGCCCGGTGAGGGGCAGGCGGGGGCAGGGCCGAGTGGGAGTGGAAGGCAGGCAGGGTTCACCAGCAATAATGCAGAATGCCTGGGGGAGGGGAGGTGTCACTGCCAGGTGGGAACATTTGGGGGTCAGTCCCCGGTGGTCAGCCCCAGAGCCCAGTAGTAAGAAAGCGGCAGTGGGGCTGGGGGTGGGGTTGGGTTGGTCGAATCTAAGTTTTAGCTGGTGGCAGGGGAGACACTCTGCAGCCCTCCATGGAGCACCAGCAAGGGGCAATCCTGTCCTCCCCAAGGGATCAACCTGACTAGGTGCCTTAGCAGGGGGGCACAGGTTTGCTGGGCATAGGGGTCTCTGTGAAGGTGAGACTCTGTGAAGGTGAGAAGGTCAAGGAGGATTTAGGGATCAGGAAGTGTGAGGCTGGTGGAATGGACACAGATCAACCTTATTCTCATGACCTTTCATTGAGTTCTTTTTGTCACACTTGGGCTGGGTCCAGAGGAAACTCCAGTGACTTTCAAAGCCACAGTGGGACCTGGAGAGATGCCGTGAGACCCCCAACTCTGGGGGTCCTGAAGGCCCCTGGCCATGCATTTAGAAGGGCTTGACATTGACAGATTTTGAAGTTGGGGCAATTTATAAAAGAGGGGTACATTCTGGAGCCAACTTACAGTGATTACAAAGTTAAAGTACCAACACAGGACTGGGGAGGTGGCATAGGACTTGCATGCTGGAGCTCTGGGTTACAGTCCCAGCACTGCATGGTCCATGAAGCACTGAGTCTGAAGGAGTCTCTGAACATCACTGAGTGTGTCCATACCCTAAAAATAAGTTTTGGCATAGCCCCTAGGAACCTTGGGTCTTATAAGTATTGGGGGCCTGCAATTCCATTTTTCTAATCAACTCCGGATGAGGC
>JAOXYA010000495.1:0-14728 GCA_028565675.1 Sorex palustris | reverse complement strand
TCGATTCCCAGCATCCCATATGGTCCCCTGAGCACCGCCAGGGGTGATTCCTGAGTGCAGAACCAGGAGTAACCCCTGTACATCGCCAGGTGTGACCCAAAAAGAAAAAAAAAATGCTGCCCATAACTTCCTTTTTATACCTTCACCAAAATGAGAAAGTTTTCAGGATTCTAATTTAGAATGTTTAACATAAAGAGCTTTATGGTTGGGGGTGCTGAAGTGTTATTACAATGGGAAGGGCACTTGCCTTGAACACACCCGACCTGAGTTTGATCCCTGGCATCCCATATGGTTTCCTGAACACCATCGGGAGTTCCTGCAGAGCCAGGAGTAACCCCTGAGCATCACTGGTGTGCCCCCAGTCCCCACCCCCAAAAGCATTCTGATTGAACTGACTATATTTTCAGGAGGTGGCATACATGAATGCCAAGTCTGTGCAGAAATAGTTATTACAGTAATAAATAGATGCACCTGATTCCTTTTCTTCAGTTGCTCTTTCTTTCTCCTCTTCCCTTATTTCATCTTGTGCATTAAGTAAATCTACCACAAGATCACTAACTGTCTTGTAGTTCTCTCCAGCTGTGAGGATCTGACTCTGCACTGTCTGTCTGACCAGCCTCCTACTGAAGCCCATTTCTAAGGCCGCCTTGACCACAGGTGTGTTCATCATGACTGCATCTTCCGACGGCATCTCTCCAGGTCCAAAGTGAAGGACTATATGGAAGAAACCATGCAACACACACATTACAACAGATAGTATGTTTTTATAAACTGGAAGTCATCATGGAATCAAAGATATAACATACCCCAAAACAAGGGGCACAACTATGAACTCTACTAAGTTTTAAAAAATAATGATACACATGTTCAGTACACTTAAAATTATGCTTATGCAGGACTGAAACAATAGTACAGCAGGTAGTGTGTCTGCCTTGCACATGGTTAACCTGGGTTCAATTCCCAGCATCCCATATGGTCTCTCGAGCACCGCCAAGAGTAATTTGTGAGTGCAAAGTCAGGAGTAACCCCTGAGCATTGCCGGATGTGACCCAAAAAGGAAAAAAAATCATGTTTATGCAGGTACTGAGAATACAGACTACTGAATTTCAACACAAAGGCTGCATGATCTGGCTTGGGTGGGAGCCAGAGAGGGAAACAGGACCACAGGGATGTCCTGCCAGACGGAGACACGCTTTGCTCATGATGACTGAACAAATGAGCTTTCTGAAGCGAGCGTGTCTGTCATATAGTGTGAGAAGCCCCTGCCACCACTCACCTCTATCCCTACAATATGTCAGTTTTGTGATGTTCATTCTAGACAACTTTTATAAACTCTGTCAGACTCCCCTTTATCCCCCCAATAACTCCACAGTTCTCAGATAAGAACACAGCATTGTATCAGTACACAGGAACTCACTCAACTCACTTTGGCTCACCTGTCACGCTCACACCGTGCTCACTGGCAGACTCGAAACCCAAAGGACTGTTTTTACAATAAGTAGGGCACTTACTCACCCTATACACTGCCAACCTGGGTTTGATCCCCGGTACCCTATAAGCTCCCCTGAGCACCTCCAGGAGTAATCCCTGAGCGCAGAGCCAGGAATAATAAGCCCTGAGCACAGTCAAATGTGGTCCAAACCCTCTTGGCCTCCTACCCCAAAATAGAAATCCCTAGGATGTTTTTAAAAGTTCCACAGGCAATTACAATGTTTACTGATGTTTGAGAAATACAATTCATTGTATTTGAAAATGCACTAAAAGTCATAAATTAAAATACAAGTATACATTATTATTATTATTATTATTATTATCAACATTCAACATTAGCAGTATCAAATGGTCCCAATTAAATGCAGGAGTTATTATCATTATACATACTTGGAGACTCTGCAATTTCATCTTCTGGATTTTCTGAAGTAGATAACAGCTACAGAATAAAAAGGTGTATAGATTACAATATAATTTTAACCCTGTCTGGTGCAGTAAATAGTCGACACCCAATTTATTAAATGTACTGAAGACTGACTTTCTCACTAGCAAACTGTTTTAACACATGGAGCTCACGATGTAATTCATGTGAACTAGCTTCAGCTAGGAGGCACCAGCTGGTATCAAGAGGTCAGAGTCACATGGATGTTTTGCTGCCATTTAACAGCAATACTCAGAGCCACTGGGAGAGTGCCCACGCGCTCACACATTTGGTACCAAATGTATCTGCTAACATACAGCATGTGTATCCTCTTGCATAAGGCAGGGACATCTTCCCCAAAGTCTTGCCTTAACTTATCTTGATTTTGAGTTTTTTCTTTTTTCTTGCTTCCCCACCACTTCCCAAGTCACCCTCTGGAATCAGGTGGGCCCATTAACTATGACTAAGAAGTGACAACTCTCAAATTATTGTCTAAATTCTTAGTTGCTTTTCTGGGAAGATAAGGAAAAGCAATAAAATTCCATTTCTCAAATACTGAGGGTTATGGGGGGTGGGAGCCTCCCACACAGAGCTCAGAAGGCCGGGGCCAAAGTGGGGTGCATAGGCTCGCTGGCGGTTCTTGGTCAATCAGGAAAGTGGCCAATGTGAGGGTCTGAGGGCATGGGGCTGTCCCAGCTCTGCAAAGTCAGGGCTACCTGAGTCACGCAAGGGTGCTGGGACCTGAGGGACACCCAGATATTCAGGGATCTCCAGGCCTGAATCAGCCACATCAGGGACTAGAATCCAGGCTGGACGTTTGCTGAGCACAGCCCCTCACCCTTGCAATGACCCCTGCCCCCTCTCCTTAGGCATGCCTCCTGATCCCTGCACTGGCCCCTGGGCTCCCTCTTCCCAGGAACGATCCCTGACCCCTGAACCTCTCCACCATCCTTCCCAAAACTTTTGAAGAAAAATTTATACTTGAGGTCAGTGATATTCTCAGCAGCAGGCACTTACTCACCATGCGCATATGCACACATTTCAGAGTTCTAGAATAAGTTTCTGCAATCTCCCCAGAAGAAAATAAAACCCATAAAACTATTATATTACTACCCTGCTCAAATTTTCTTCTGTTGAGTAAAATTTAAAATCTATTTTAAATCTTATTCAAGACATCTGTGACTCTGAACCACACTGACAGGTGCTAGGGCTACTCCTGGCTTGGTGCTCGGGAGAACCCTGCAGTGCCAGGGACCAAACCCAGGCCTCCTTGGGCAAAGCCCATGCTCCAGTCTGTGGAACCAACTCCCCAGCCTCGCAGTCTATGTTATCCAAATAACACTACTCCTGGGCCAGGCGATAGAACAGCGGATAGGGTACTTGCCTTGCATGCGGTCAGCCTGGGTTCAGCCCCTGGCACCCCTGATGATGCACTGTAGCCTGCCAGGAGCAAGACCCAAGTGCAAAGCCAGGAGTAAGCCCACAAAACAAAAGACAAACTAATACAACTTTCTAAATTATGTTAGATTAAAAAAAATTTTAAAGCCACTCATAATAAAAATAAAAAACTCTTAAAGCAACTTCTCAAAACATTTATTCTCCATGATTATAAAAAATAATTCTAGTGTTAACGATTGATTTGAATCAACCAAAGAACCAGGCCTACCTGTTCAAGCAGGTGAGGGTAATTGGCTTGGACCCGGCCGATGAACTCTTGTCCTTTAATCCGTACCAAGTACTCACACCTGGAGTGCAAACATAGTCGGACTTGGGGGGACCACTTAGGTGCCCGGTGAGGACCGTAGACACCACCAGTGAGTGTGCCACCTGACGCTTGACGCTTGAGCGTGTGGGGTAAGGGGAGAAGCCCTGCCGAGCAGAGATGAGGACCTCAGAGGAGGGCTGCACTGGGTGTGTAGAGTGAGCAGGGAGCAGAGAGGGTCTCCAGCACAGCTCTGGGCTGCTCTCGTCAACTATTCTGAGATCCCCATATGGGGGACCATATTGGGCACTAGGAATCAAACTCACATGGTCACATGCAAGATAACCAGCTTCTACTCTCTCCCTCTCTCTCTCTCTGGGAACCTTTGTACATATAAAGCCAAAAATACATAAAGAGGAATAAGAATTAACAAGCCAATATTCATTACTTAGCAACTCCTAGATGATAGACTGATGGCCACACAAGTATAGAATGAAGAGACCAAAGCCAATTTACCACTCTGTATGTGGTCACAAAATGACACCCCTAGAAAATGCTTTGTTAGGGCCGGAAAGACAGCAGTGGAGGGAAGGCTCTGGCCTCACATGCATGTATGGCAATTACACCCCTGCTAGCACTTCCCAGCTATGTATTTATGACTCATTCATGATACGCCGCCTCCTGCTGTAATCCAGTAACTCTCTGGATCTTGGTTTCATTTACTATTTTAAGCACAAGCACCTGGGGAAGGGTGACCAATTAATATTAAGTACTGATTAAAGAGAAATATGTCCAAAACATAATGGTGACTAAAAAAGTCCCAGGATGGTACAAATATGATGTAATGCATGTAAAGCTGTATGTTGATCTACGAATGTACATTATGTTCAGTAATCTATTAACTGTGCTTATCTAATTTATGTGGTGAGATTTCTATTTACATTTTTCCTCAATTTTTTTTACTATTACAATATCTGAGCATATATTTTTGTTTGGGGGTCATATCCATAGGTGCTTGGGGCTCACTTTTGGCTCTGCACCCAGGGTCACTCCTGGTGGCATTTGGGGGACCCTATGTGGTGCCAGGGATTGAGCTGGGGTCTGCCACATGCAAGGCAAGAACTTTAACTAGCTCTCCAACCCCAAGTATTATTATTGAATTCATTCAATATGATCAAAGAGAACCTGAGAACTTGGTTTCCAGAAATAAACTTATGAAGGGCAGTGGGGTGGGGGGTGGCTGGGCCGGAGTCCAGAGATGCAGTGAAGGGAAATGGACACCAGCCGAGGGGGTGGTACTAAACACCGAATGGGCTTTTTAATTATCGGCCACCCCAAAAACGTGGATTTGCAACAAAAAATATAGGAAGCGCTCAGGGTCAGCAGACAGACCCCAGAGAGCAGTTTCCTCACATGCTGTGTCTCCACAGTGCCCTGCCCTCACGAGGGGCGGTGACGGATTGCCATCGTCAAAACTGATCTGCTTCATTCCAGGTTCCTGTCACTAATCTTTGACCACCACTTGGTTACAGGTGCTTAGATATAAGAAAAACACACAGCGGGGGCTTCAGGTGGTGCTCTGGGCTCTCAGGGTCCCCTGTGGGTCTGGGGGGGGAAGGGATGTCAGTGTAACCCAGGTGCGGGCCACCATGGGTATCTGCAAAGAGAATTTCAAAGCGATTACCTGGGAAACCACTTGGCATGTTCCACCCAGGGGTCATCTCCAGACTCCCAGCACCTCAGCCCACCGTCACAGCAAAAGCATTTGACATCATCACTGCGACCTACAATTCATGGGGGACCAGAACTTAGAATACATCGAACTTGCCCGATATAATGATAGAAACACACTGATCATTTCCTTCTATTTTCTCGAATCATTTTTTTTTTTTTGCTTTTTTGGGTCACACCCAGCGATGCACAGGGGTTACTCCTGGTTCATGCACTCAGGAATTACTCCTGGCCGTGCTTGGGGGACCATATGGGATGCTGGGAATCGAACCCCGGTCGGCCGCGTGTAAGGCAAACGCCCTACCCGTTGTGCTATCACTCCAGCCCCAGGATCATGTTTCTTACCCACGTAATAAAAACCTGCGCTGGCGAGCTGCTCGGGACAGACAGGGATGCTGGCTGGCCAGTGGCAGAAGGTCCGGAGGCGGGCTGCGTGCGTTTGCAGGCTCAGGTTGGAAACTGTATAGGGTGCTGCGGCATGAAGCTGCTTTTTCAGAAACGGGCAGTTGGGGAAGTGCCTGAGGTGCTCTGACATGGCGTCATCCTTGGGTTCCCAATTGCTCAGTTTGACACCACAGGCGAAGCAAGCCACCCGGTCTCCAGGCCCGATGTAATAGAAGCCCGCTTTGGCCAGATCCTTGGGTGACAGAAAGGTCAAGGGCCACGTCCCGAATGTCAGCAGCCGGGCTTTCTCGGTGTCCATTGCACAGGGGGAAGGCTCCATTCCTGGGGGGCAGAGGTCCTGATTTGGTCTGGAGTTCACTGGGTTTGACGGAAAGCTTGAATAAGAGTCACTGAAATAGCCACTGTTTTCCCAACTTGGGAGCAGGGAATGTGTGGACTCGGGCTCCGAAGGAGAAGTTGGATGAACAGAGGCCCCAGGGACGAGGGAGGAATTTAGATTCTGGATAAAGCTGCAGCTGGGGTACAGCTTCCGATGCTTTTCCACAGGTTTGTCTCCTTGTTTCCAATTATCTAGCATCAGGCCACAGCAGAAGCATCTGACCTTGTCCATTGCACCGGTGTAATAAAAGCCTGCTCGAGCCAGGCTCCTTTCCGAGACAGGCACACCGGCCGGGAAGGTGGAGAACGTGGACATCCGGTAGAGCTCGCAGGAAAAGTCATATTTCAGTTCAAATGTGCTGGCGCTCTTCATCAAATTTGATAAGAATTCGCTGCTTTCTACTATGTTCATGATGAAAGGGAGGGGAGGAAAAGGGACTAGCCTTCCTCTGGGGAGGTAGTTCTGTGCATGCGTTTGAGTTTCTTCATTTGGGTCCAAGGGTCAATCCCTCAGTGAGGAAATCTTTCCTCCTTTTTACTTCCCTGCATGCCGGGTTTCAGATGGTGACATTCTCAAGAACACTGGTCTACTTTAAGGGGCAGTCATATGCAAGGGGGACTCTTTCCACACGGCACGGTACCAGGGATAAAAACCCAAACCCTTTCTAGAGATGACCATGCTCTGGGATCTCAATGACTCCACTTGAGTCGACTTCTCTACATCACTAAACAGATTTGCAGATGTTCAGCCAGCCTGAAGATAAAAATGTGTGACTCACATGGGCAGCTTGTTCTCAGGGCAGAAAGCAGGGCTCTCTAAGTGATCTCCAGAAAAAATATTCAAACTATGTGTGCCTTGCTTTTTTTAAGCACTGAGATTTCGTAGTCAGAAAAAAAAAAAAAGAGCGAGAACAGGGTCTACCTCAAAAAAGGAAAGGAATGCACAAAAATCCTAAGATGCATGTTTTAACATCTGTGTTACCAAGAGCTATCTTAGAACTGCACATCATGTTTTCATTATTTCCTAGAGGTTAACAAAATGGTGGTGTCTTATAGCTGATTACATCACAGACACAATGAAATATAGTATATACTGAGCTGTTCATAGTGTAATTTTTCTTCTACAATCATTTTGGGAGGTTGTTTTGTTTGGGGGCCACACCTGGTGGTGCTTGGGGCTGAGTCACTGATAAAAAGAAGAAAACAATCTAAAATTTTCCTCCAAATGAAGACTACAGGTGGCAACAATACAGGCCGACCCTATAGAAGCAATCAAGCCTTGACCTATGTTGCCCCATTTCAAGACTGATTGGATAGCAAGTAACTTCTCATTGATACTCAAGATTCTTGTGATATCACTAGAAGCCAGCAAATTAAGCATTTTATTTAAAATAAAGGATCAGTATGTCTGCTCACATGGTGTTCTAGGCTCAGATTCAAGCTGTGGAGAACCAAAATCAAACCTCCTCTAATAAAGAATTCATTTTTAAAAACTATAAAAATTCAAAGCATGAGATTATAGGCTAAAGATGAACAAAGCATACAAATTTGGCTTGTGTCAGAAATTATTACACAGACAGCTTACCCTGAACCAGAATTTATTATGACAAAAAAAATGATAAACCTACTTTGTCATAATCGACCAAATTTAGGGTTATTCAGTTATGATTCTAAGTTCTGCAACAATCATATCAGCAATAACCAATAAAACGTCATATTTTTTTCCTCAGTGACAATTTCCTGGGTGGCAAAGATAATGGGATTCTCTGATGCAGACTTCAATGCTTTAATTTCAGGGGTCAAGAGAAATAGATCTCATTATCTGTGACTATTTCCTTCAAAGATGAGTCATATGGCCTGATTTCTAGTCTCCTTCATCGCTCAAAACTGTTACATGTTAAAAAAAAAAAGTCAGCTTCCCGTTGTGCATTATTGCCTTTGTAAATTTTCTTCCTGCAGTAAAGGTTGTTTGCTCTTTTAACAAAATGTAGCCATTACAGATGAGTCATTCTCATTCTTATCATAATCTCAGAGATACAGATACCAGCCCATTGAAACAAATGAAATGTTAGAGTTTTAAGATAATCATAGTTATGAATGGTCTGATAATTTCTTCACCAATCATCATGTTGATTTTGTCTTCTTTCTCTAAATTTATTGTACTTATCAAAAAGTTCTGTGAGCATTTCTTGGTCATTACAGAAGTCTGCTGATGGGCCAAAGGTCTCATTTGCACATTTCTGTAATTTAGTGGAGGGCTGACTGTTAACTCTTGGCTCAAGACAATTATTACTCATTTTTAAACTTTAGCAAGCACAGCCTTCTGCGCTGATTCACATAGCAGCCAGGAGGTGGCCGGGCCAACTTCAAAAAGAGTGGATTTGAGACACTGTCCATCCAATCACAGTCCTTAGCACCCAGGAGACCAATGCAAAACCAAGTTCATCGTTGCCACCACATCAGGCCTCCTAATCAAATTTGTAAACTGGTATTTTTGGATGCCAAAAATTACAAATAACTACTTTAATTTTTTTCTTTATTCATGCACAGAACTACCTCCCGGAGATCAGACTAAGTCCCTTTTAAGGATTTTAGGCTTCCATATTGAGATGTTTCAATTTCAAAAAAAAAAAAAAAGAAAAAGAAAATCTAGAAGTAGAACAGCTTTCTTTTCTCACAAAACCTGTATTATAAAAGAAGGAAAAAAAGTTTCAAAGTCATAAATATTCATCAAACTAGAGCCCTCGTGTTTACCACTATCTGCGATGTCAAACAAAGGTGCTGAACCCAACACTGGAATGAACAAAAATCCCCAATAAAAACCGGAGATTGCAAACTGGCGGTCGATAGAGGCATTAGTTTTACTGCCATAAAAACCAGGCTATGGTATTTTATACACTTCTTAGACTTATTTTGCAATTAATTTATGCTTAGATGAGAGTTGGCACTGTTATAAAACCAAGAGTTCCCACCCGCTTCCCCCAAGACAACACCTTGCTGAGCCACGATACAAGGACAGGAACCAGGAAAGACACATCACTGACTCTGAATTAGACATCAGCACGATGAGTAGAATTTCATCAGTTTTCTGAAGAAGGTTTTTGGCTTAGCCCACAAACTGCAATACTTGCAAACATTTCAGTGAAGTGACCCCCAGCCCCTACTCGGGAGTGAGATGTCCCATGACACTGGACAGGGACCCCCAGCCAGCTCCCCGGCTCAGAACGGGGATGGTTCTGGGAGGGTCCCAACTCTGCTGCAGCAGAATAAGGAGTAAAGTGACACAGTCCAAAGAGCCTGACACACATAACCAGAATAACAGGAATGCCACACAGACACATGCATGCAGAGAAAACTGAGGACCCCACATTTGTTTGTGGAAAGGAAGAATTCCCACCTGTCCCATGCACCAAGGAGGTGTCCCCTTAAGAGACAGGTGCCCATTTACACCATTGCCAGGCTGGGCTGGCCAGGCTGAGGAACAAAGCCCACTCCCAGACCTGAGGAACCTTAGGTGCGAACCCAGGGACCCATCGGCAAACTGAGACATTGGGGAAATGACGCCAAGATACTAAAGCTGGATCCACATCCTGCCCTGCTGCAGAGCACCTATACCTGAGGGGGTGCTGGGGTTCACCAACCCCCTCATATCTCCCCCCCATGCTAGGCCACTTCCTGCTGGCAATTCTCCTGACCTTATGTCACTCCCACCTCGCTACTCTGCCTTCTACGACAGGCAGACAGACCCACAGACATCAGCACTGTCTCGCCTCATCTCTGCCTCCTGGATGCCTCAGCTGGGCCTTTCAACCTGCCCATGGGGTCCCATCTTCTCCACAGTCTCTCACCCAGCCCTCCCACCCTGCAACTCTCCCTACCCACCTTCCCCGCCCCTAACTAGCATGCTGGGGCCTGGGTCCACTTTTAGATGTGAATCACCACAAGCCCACTCTGGGCTCCAGCCTCTCCGTAGGGGGGCCCTTGGCAGGGGATTTGAGCCGGCACCCTTGGGACCATCTCGACAGCCAGCTGCACCAAACAACACTGCAAGGAAACTTCATATCTGACGCCGGAGCCACATCCTCTTAGAAAAATGCTCAAAGGTTGATCCCGTTTCTCTCTGGTCTCCTCAGTCAGCCTCCCCGGGTCCCGGGATGATCCCAGGCCCCTTCCTCTCTGCCATTCCAGCTCTGGGTGCTCGACCAAAGAACTGCAGCCCCGCATCTGCCTGGCGCTAATTCAGACCCAAGTGCTGCAGAAGACAGAGGAAGAAGAAGCTGGCACATCTGCCGGGCAGCGGAAGGGAAGTCCTGCAGGGGAGAGACACAGGCAGACTCAAGCGAGTCAAAGGACAAGACAAAGACCTGAAGCCAAGTAAAAACACAGAAAAAGGAAGTGAGGAGTCCCAGGGAAACACCCCGAGACTTGACAGACAGAACTGGGACAGTGGGCTGGGGAAGGGAAGAGGAGGGGTGGTGGGACGGGTCGCAGGGACACATCAGCAGTGCTGCTGTCAGTACTGCTGTCTACTATGACACCCCCCTAACGAAGAGCTGGATGCCCCCAAAGACCACGTGCCCCTCACCTGCAGGAGGCTCGGGCATCAGTTTGATGCAGACTCGCTTTCACACCAGCTCCCTGCAGAGACGTCCTGGTCTCCACACCAAGCGTCCTCTCCAAGGGCGACACCTAGGGTATGACAAGCGGTACAGCACAATCTCCTGAGAACATTTCCTCAGCCCAGACACTCATAACTCAAACACTGTTGAGTGCAAAGCCAGGAGCAAACCCTGAGCACCACCCATGTAAAACCCACGCCCTCAAAAGTTGAGAATTTGGGGTAGGAGAGATAGTCCAGTGGGTAGGGAGCTCCATCCCCGGTTCCCCATGTGGTCCCCCAGGCACTGCCTGAGTAAGCCCTGAGTGCAGAGCCAGGAGTCAGCCCTGGGGGTGGCCTCCAAACAGAAACCATTGAGAATCAAACCTGGAAAGTTCCTGGAAAGTGCTCCCAGGGGGTGAAGGCCAGCTCTGGGCACCGCTTTCCTGAGCAGAGAAGATCCCTCACTTGGGATCATTCCCGCAGCCAGTCGACCCATGGGCAAGGTCCTCCCTGTGCCCGGGCTCTCTCCAGGCTCCCACTCAGAGCTGCTGTGAGCCCACATGGCCACCTCCTCGCAGCCAATCATGCCCAAAGCCCAAGTGCCCTCACACGTGGAACAGCCCAGCCTCAACTACTTGGTTTCCCACCCTCGCAGCGTCTCATACACCCCTGGGTCACCAGCAGCCATGTGTCCTACCTGTGAGACAGGTATGTTGGGGGTGGGGGTGTAAGTCTGGGGGAGTTTGTCCTTCTGGACATGTGTGTACACACATGCATAGGCACACACATGCATGCACCTACACTTGCACGTGTGCACCACATACATACACATGTGCAAGCACACATACATATGCACACACATACATACACAAGTACACACATACACAAGCACATGCACGTACATGCATATACACACATGCACACACATACATGCACACAAGCACGCTTACATACACATGCACACGCACAAATACATGCACACGCACACACATACACTCATACACACGCACGCACACATACATGCACACACGCACACACAGACACACGTGCATACACACATATATACACATGTGCACGCGCGCACAGGCACACACATGCGTACACACATATATGCATGCACATACATGCACACACATAAGGCACACACCTGCATGCACGCGCACATACATACACACACACAGGTGCACATGCACATGTGCGCACACATACATACACACAAGCGCACACATACATACACGTGCTTGCACATACAGACACACGCGCGCACATACAGACACACGCGCATACACGAGCGCACATGCGCCCACACGCATGTACACACGCGCGGGCGCGCGGGCGCGGGTCACTTACCTGCTGCGCCCAGGGGGCCGCGCGCCCGCAGGGACGAGCCGAGCCGCCGTCGGCTGCGTGTAGCGGTGACCCCGTCCCGCCGCCTGGCCCGGGCCCCGCCGCCACTTTTACGTGTTCCCGCCCCGCCACCCGCGGGGCTTTCCCGCCGGGGAACTCCGGCCGACCCGGGCCGCGGGGCTTTCCAGGGCGCCCGCGCGGGGATCCGGCCCGGCCAGGTCCAGACGCGGGCGCGGCGCCAACGCCCGCCCGGCCCGCTGGAGAGGTACCGGACTCGCTCGCCCTCCAGCCGGCCTGACCCTGCGGCTTCACAGTACTTGTCTGTGCCCGACAGCGAGCAGGGACCACGCCCAGGGCCGCAGAGTGCTCCGCGGGGTGGGGGGGTGGGAGAGGAGGGGAGGGGGCTCCCAGTGCCGATTCAAGAGCAGATTTCTGCGTTTCAGCTTGCCTGTGCCTAACAAACCTTTCTGTGATCCATATACACCGTTGATGTTAAACCCACCTAGAGAACTTTGAAAAGTGAAAGTCATCTGCACGTTTAGAACTAGAGATGGATACTTTGTAATAAAACGTACTAAGCACTTTTAAATGTCCGCAGTGGACAACAAAGTCCCCATCACAAAACAAAACAGCAATTCAGTACTAACAATTGGGAAAGGTGTATTAATAAACAGGTAAGTAACACTGTGTGAGGATAATATGCACAACAATACAATTACATGTTGCTGGGGTCACATTGCAGAATAATATTACCTGTATTGGTGCTGTGCGTGCATGTGACTTGGTACAATCCTGCTAAACATCAGCTTTGCAACAGGGTAAGAGGCCACACCTTTCCCAGAGCCAGGAGGATGCTCGTTGTCCATGGACAGTTGTGAGGCCCTGGAACAGTGTCAGGCACACACTCCTCAGTCAGCAAGTGGGCATGGGTGGTGCCCTATGACCCGGCTGCCCATGCAATTACAGTATGTCCACTTAGCACAGGTCTTTTGGAAGTGACGCTGGTCTGGCCACGTCAGTGTCTCCTGTACTGTTGTGTCCCTGTTTGGACCCGGGAGACACTACATTTTTGTGCCTTCCCTCCCCCATATCTCAGTAGAGAAGTCATTGAATAAATTTTATATCTGCATCAGTGAATTTCAATTGCTGGCCCCCGGTCTGCAGAAATCACTGCATCTGTCTCAGAAAAAGTGCCCCTTCACACAGTGATCTGGGCTTTTGTGTAAAATGTCCAAAAAAGAGGCAATAGTATGCAGATACATAAAAAAAAAAAAATAGCAAGTTGCCTCCAGAAGCCTGAATGCTTAAAAGTGTGGGTTTTGCCTAACCTGGATGTGGCAAATGGTTTCCCAAAAATAAAAACTTTCTGAATACTCAACAACAAAAATTATTTTGAAGCCAAACATGCAATGAATCCAAGGTGTTACTAGCAGTGTTCACCTCTGCTCACCTCAGGCGGGAAAAGGGTCACAAGTTGAGAAAATTTCTGAGGCTCTAGAGCACAGCTCACTCGGACATTCTCCAAAATCCACTGACGGAGCCTCACTCAATATGAAATTGCACTTTAGTAGCAAGACATGTTAGAATTATCTATTATAAAAGTGCATCTGATATGTTTAAAGAAATAAAAATACGATAAGGGAGAGGGGGTGGAGGAATAGTGCAGTGGCTAGGGTGCTTGTCTGAAGACGGCCAACCTGGGTTCAATCCCTGGGACCCCAGATGGTCCCCTGAGCACTGCCAGGGGTGATTCCTGAGTGCAGAGCCAGGAGAAAGCCCTGAGTACTGGGACTGGATGGGACCTCAAAACAGAAATGAAAACCAACCAAGCAAACAAAAAACATACCAAAGAAAGACTCCAGCACCTGTGAGATAGCAAGCAGCCCAGGGAGCAGAGCTCGGGTGGGGACTTCCTGTTGTGCTGAGCTGAAAGCGCTGTTGCAGGTGTCTGAGCAGCTCCAGCACTGTCAGCAACACCATCTGCACAGAAATCGCCAAGGCTGGTGGAATGGCGGCGTGAGTGCCGCCCACCTGCCTCTGAGGGGCAGTTCATCCGGATGCCGGTCATTCTTCTCCCACAAGCCCTGGGACCTGAGAGCAGAACCGAGAAGGGAGGGAGCAGGCAGGAGACACGAGGGTGCAGCAGAGATGGGTCAGCAGAGCTGCAGGTATAAAGCAAGGAAGGCAATGCTACCGCAATCGAGGACACTCCAGTAAAAAATTAATAGGGGCCTGAGGGGGAGTGCAGGGTGAGACAGTCACCTTGCATGAGGCTGATCCTAGTTCCCTGGGCGTCACTGGGAGGAACTCTGGAGCACCGAGCTCGAAGAAGTTCAATCCTCGCCCCCAGTGAAAACTAATTTAAAAAACAGATAAAATGACATTGGCAGGAGGCACGTGATTTTTTTGGTCTTTAGGGGGACAGAGAAACTGCCCTGGGTGCCCACCATGACAGTGATCACTGATGAGGTGCTCATGACCCACTTTCTGGGAACAGTAGGATGCCCCCACCCCAGCTGGTGTAACCAGCTCACAAGGTCACCTGCAAGCCTCCCTCCACTTTTTTTGTTTGCTTGTTTGTTTTTTGCTTTTTGGGTCACACCCAGCGATGCTCAGGGGTTACTCCTGGCTCTGCACTCAGGAATTACTCCTG
>JAOXYA010000489.1:0-13893 GCA_028565675.1 Sorex palustris | reverse complement strand
GGACAGGAGGGGAGAGACCCCCCACCCCCGCAAGGGGGCCAGCAGGGCAGTGCCTGAGAACTGTGCACCCCGGTGCACCCCTGGTCTCAGAGGCTGCTGGGCGCCCGCGCTGCTTGCTCTGCTGTTAACTGCAGTTCCCAGCTGCGGCAGGGTGGGCATTGTGGGCACCGGGCTAGCAGAAGCCCCGTTTCCGAGACCTCATGCCAGGGCACCACATTGCCCCATGCAAGATGACAAACCAAATTTGAGGCTTCCCAACTAGCTCTGTCACTTGGCCTGGGGCCTGCTGTCCCCCGTGTTTGCAGGAGGCCTTCCCCAGGTGAACATGGCACCAGCCCCCTCTGAGCTGCCTGGCTAAGGAGGGACCTAGGAGGATGCAGCCAGGCCCTTCCTGGGGACAAGAAGGCTCCCCCCACCCCCCCGCCATCCTCAGAATAAACAATGGGGCCCGCAGATCCCCAAGACAGGATCTGTCTGTGACACTAAGGAGGAAGGCCCCCTGGGCGGGGGCAGTTGGGCAGTGGGACCCCTCTCCAAGGGCACAAGGCCTCTCCTCCGCCCCCGGGCCCATCAGCACTGAGGGCACAGCCGGAGCCAGCCCACTGTGTGATTCTAAAGAGGCAGGGTGTGGACTTCCTGCCCTTTCCTCTACAAATGAGGCCGGGGGTGGGGGACGACTGTCCCGCTAGGTGGGAGAGCAGAGACCCCCACCTCTTGCTGGCTCCTTTGTTGCTCTGAGAACTTCCGGTCAGGAAGGACCCAGGAACTAGATGGGTGCCCCTCAGCCCTCGCCTGCCACCCCATGGTCCCTTCTAGCCTTTTTTCTGTCCTCCCAGTGGCCCCTCTGTCCCCCTGAGACATGCCCCAGCCCCGTTGACCCGAATCTCACCTGGCCCCTCTTAGGAAATATTCTGAGTTGAGGAACGTTGAACTTTCCACGGGGCTTTGAGGGCGAGGACAGGCTGCAGGCTGGCAGCCAGCGCCCGCAGCAGACACCTGTTCCTGCGGCCGGGATGCCAGGGGCTTTGGCTAAATGATTTCCCAGGTGCCCCTGCCTGGTGCCTCGAAGCAGCTGCTGGGGGTAAGGGGTGGTGGTGGCATCCACCCGAAGGCGGGTTGGGCCTCAAAGGAACTCAACAACAACCCATCTAGGCTCTGCTGCTGGGCTTTGGGGTCCACGGGGAGTGGGGGGACCCAGAGCCAGTGCCAGGGTGGGGGAAAAAACTGACGGATCCCCTGGAATGCGCGGCCTGAGGAAACTTGTGTCATCAGCTGCCCCATTCTTTCAGCCGGGATGGGGTGACAGCCGGGGTGGAAATGGTTCTGTCCCAGGAATAGAAGGAGCAGAGGCCCTGGAGCAGGGCAGCGAGAGCAGGGCGGGGAGGGGGGCTGGAGGGCAGAGACCCGGAAGAGAAGACAGCAGAGATGCTTATGCACAGGACCCAGAGGTTTCCTCGGTGTCCAGCTCTGGACGATGGGCAGTCCCTGAGGGGCATGAAGAAAAGGACCGCAAGCAAGAACGAGGCTGGGCTGGGGGCTCCAGGTACCAGCTGGAGCCTCAGGGATCCTGCACTCAGCATCCTAGCCGGGGTGGGGCCCACCCAGCAGGGCTGCCCCAGGAAGAGACCCCAGGAGCAAAGGGAGAAGGAACTTCGAGAGATCTGGGCTAAAGAGGACCAAAGAGCAGGGAGGATTTCTAAAGGGACCCCAAGGAGGGGCCGGGAAATGGGACAGCAGGGAGGGGACTCGCCTTGCACGTGGCTGGCCGACCTGGGTTAGGTCCCCAGCATCCCATAAGGGCCCCCAGCACTGAGTGCAGAGCCAGGAGTAACCCCTGAGTACCGCCTTTGTGGCCCGCACAAACAAACAAACAAACAATAATAAAGGTTCCCCAAAGAACATGGGGGCAGGGCTGGGCAGACCTGTGTCTCCCTCTCCCCCCCCCCCGCGTGTGCTAAGCTGGCTAAGTGCTTCCTGTGAGCAGCTAACCCCTCGGCAGCGCCCAGCTCCCCTGAACGATGGCAAAAATAGTCTTGGCCTATGTGTTGGGTCACACGGCCATGGGCAGAGGGAGTGGGGACCTCCAGGAGAGTCAAGGGCATGACCAGGCGGCTCGTGGGCAGGCTCCCCTCCAAGGAGGACTTGGGACGCATCCGGGTTGCTCCTTGGTCCTGGGGTGGGGGTAAGGGGGCGATTGCAGAGTCGGCCTCGTCTCCTCCCTGAGCAGCAGAACTCTTTTCCAAACTGAGCGAGAAGGTATTGTTTAAACCACACACTGTCCAGGCCCGTTGGTAGAACCGGGTGCCCTCTGGCCACCTTCTGACCAAGGAGACGGAAGCTGCCCTCTCTGAGAATTCCGAGAGACTCACAAGAGAACGTGTCTTCCATGCCCTTTTATCTCCTCTCTTTCCTTTTCCCTCCTGGTCTTCTCTTCTCCTTCCCCTGTTTTTCCTTCTCTCCTCCATTCTCATCTTTCTTCTTGATCAGAAACATGGATGTGATGGCTGGAAGGGAAGCAGCCATCCTGTGACCACGAGGAAAGCTAGGTCTAAGGCAGGTGAGCAGGACGCGAGAAAGCTGCAAGGACCTGAACCTATCAAGTCCCATCACACTAGTTCCCTGGAGCTGATGTCCTGTTCCACGCAGCTAACACCTCCCTAACTGACAGCAGCAAGGAGGGAAGCAGGAAGTCTGCCCCAGCCCTCCTCCCCCGGAAGGCCCCCATCCCTACCCTGAGTCCCGCTAGCTGCCCTGGCACCAGCCAGCACCTGGACACAGACCTGTACCAACCTGTCCCCTCAGAGCTGCCCTTACACTCCTTGGTCAACACCTTCTCTCAGGGTCTGGACCGGAAGAGCAGAAGGCAGAGGCGGAAGTGGGGACCCCCCCTTTCCCAGAGGAGGAGTTATGCAGTGAGCTGGAGCAAGGAGGGAGCCCTTTCTGACCACAGCGTGGACCTGCGGCTGCCTGATGGATGGATGAGGGGGACCCCGGCTGCCCGGCCAATGCACCCCCTGACTTTCCTTTTCCCAGTGGATACAAATGGGAGCGAGGAGGTGGGTCATCGACCTTTGAGCCAATGCCCTTGGAAATGTCACACATAATAGCCCCCCCAGACAAAGACCGGAGGAGCGTCCAGGCTGACATCGCGAGCTTCAGTGGACACCTGTGCTCCCCGCCCTCCCGGCGTGCCTGGTCTGAGCACTCTCTGAGAGGCACCTGCTGGTTGCTTCAGCACAACGGCCAGGCCCAGAGCAGAGGCAGGAGGCGACATCCGAAGCCACACCCCCATCACATCCTCCAACCAGCCCTACAGCGAGACAGTCGTTCTGGGTTTGAGGCGAGCACTGGGGTCCGGGGAAGCCTGCCTGCTGGCCACTTCCTGTGGGCAAACTGGGATTTCTCCCCAGCCTGGACCAGCACTTGGCTTGTCTGGGAAGGAGGGTCATCTCTGAGGACACTGGGGGACACGGGGCAGGGCAGCAGATTGCTTATGGCCAGAGAGCTACTGCCCCTTGGGCTCATAGACACACCAACTGTCCTTCTCTTGGATAACGCAGTCGGTGCCACCACTTTCCCAAGCAGAGGACGAGCCCACGGACACGCTCCCCCTGGTCGTCACAGCTGCATCCGTGCCACTTCAAGGATGGCCTGAAAAATTTCACCTGGGAACGGATGGTGACTCCTTCCCCGACTGCTGCCGAAGAGAGACCCTCTCCGCCGTCCTCCGGAGAGGAACTGGAATTTTCCACGGCCGAGTGAGACAAGGGCTGCAGTGACTGAAACCAGGCGATGGTCAAGGGAGGGTCAGTCGTGGACGGAGAGGGGCATCTGGCTCCTGTCTACACACTCTCAGGGCTGATGCCTTGATGAGTCTTCGCTGGGTGCCAGGCTGGCACCAAGAATCGCCTCCCGCACAAACCACCTGCCCTGTGTTTGACAGGGAGGCGGGCCGGCGAGACGAAACGCATTCTCCCAAGAAGGCGTGGGCAGGCCTGGCCACAGAACGTGGGTCTGGAGACTGTTCTCGGAGGCTGGCTTCTATTCCCAAAGATGGCCTCACGGCCTGGGCTCCTGGGAGGGGGAAGCTGGCCCTCCCTCTCCCTCCCATGGGGGCTGGGGCTGGGGTGAGTCAGAGGGACACTGTATTTCCCCTCCATCAGGGCTTCATAGACAAGGAATGAACAACCACCAATTAACTGTCTAAGGGGGCCCCAGAGAGATCAGTCACCCAGCCCGAGGTGGCCGGGACACCTCCTCCTGGAAGCCAGTTGCCAGTTATTTGTATTGGAGGGTTTAGTGTGGGCTAACTTCTGTGCTGCCCTGCACCTACCTTTTTCTTTTCTTTCCTTTTATTTTTTTAATTTTTGGGCCATACCCTGTGATGCTCAGGGCTTATTCCTGGCAGGACTCGGGGAACCGTATATGGTGACCAGGGTCAAACCGGGTCAGACGCATGCAAGGCAACCTTCTTACTTGCTGTACGACTGCTCCAGCCCCTACATTTTATTTTTAGCTCCTACTAGTTTCTCCAAGGTTGACTTGACTGAGCCACTGGCCCAAGAGGAACCCAGAGGAGCGGGGTAGGAGTTTCCCCCTTTCCCTGACAATGACTGAAACAGAGTGATCAGACCCCACCGCACCCCACCCTGAGGCCCATGAGTCAGTTTCTCCGGGATAAACGCCGAGGCCCTAGCATTTTATTATTGTTGTTGTTGTTGTTGGGCTGGAGTGATAGCACAGTGGGTAGGGTGTTTGCCTTGCACGCGGCCAACATGGCCAACCTGAGTTCGATTCCTCCACTCCTCTTGGAAAGTCCAGCAAGCTACCGAGAGTATCTCGCCCGCATGGCAAAGCCTGGCAAGCTACCCGTGACGTATTCAATAGCCAAACACAGTAACAGCAAGTCTTAAAATGGAGATGTTACTGGGCCCACTCGAGAAAATCGATGAATAACGGGAGGACAATTATTATTATTATTTTGCTTTTGTGTGACACCCGGAGATGCACAGGGGTTCCTCCTCGCTCATGCACTCAGGAGTTACTCCTGGCGGTGCTCGGGGGACCATATGGGATGCTGGGAATCAAACCCGAGTCGGCCATGTCCAAAGCAATCGCCCTTCCCGCTGTGCTATCACTCCATCCCCGACCTCAGCATCTTAACCAACTCTCCCTGGACCAAGAAGTGGTATCGGGACTCCCGCTGAGGTGTCCGGCAGCTGCGTCCTGAGCAGCACACGACTTCCGTGGGGCCAAATTGAACCCGGCCGGGGCACACTCGGGATCTGGCAGCCCCAGAACGGCAGCGGCCCCGCAGGAAGAGCAGGGAGTGACAGGGAGTGACAGCAGCGTGGGCGAGGAGGGAAACCAACAGGCATGGGACCGCTGCATGGCCTGAGACCCCTCCACGCACGGGAAGGTGGAGACCATGACTGGGCCGTGCCACAGAGCTTGCCTGGGGCCCCAACATGACAAGGACCCAATCTCCTGGCTGCTGACAGAGTCCCCAGGCCTGGCCCCCTCCACCTCTCAGCCTCCCCCTGTCCTAACTGAGGAGTAAGAAAAAAGTTTCCCAAATGCAGGACACTTTTTTTTTCACTGTCTTTTTGTTTTGGTTTGGGGGCCACATCCAGTGGTGCTCAGGGCTTCCTCCTGGCTCTGAGCTCAGGGGTTACTCTGGGTAGAGTTTATGATAAGACATGGGGTGCCGGGGATGAACCCCAACCACAAGCAAGGCCGGTGCCCTCATTTTTTCGCTACCTGTCTCTCCAGTCCCAAGTATTTGCAGTATGAACCCAGCGACAGGACGCGTGAGCACTGACAACGAGCATCCCAACTGAGGGTGGAGAGACCAAAAGCATCAGAAGTAAGAGAAGGCACCGAGTGAGAGCTGGAGACGGCTCCTCTGGCCAGCAGGAGGCCAAGCGTTTGTTCAGTCCCTGATGCCCGGCACGTGCTGGGCCTGGCCCGGGCTCTTGCCGTTGGCCTTGGGCAGCGCTGCGTCCTGCGATCCCCAGCGGCACCCCCTCTAGCCAGCACCGGAAATGCCAAGATAGCTGACCAGGACCAGGGAGTGTGCACCCGCTTCCATACACACACACACACACACACACACACACACGACTGCCACAACCACCACAACAAAAGAACCCAGTGTGTCCCAGCCCTGTGAGCCCCACAACGCACTGTGTGAGCCCTGAGCCCGTGTGTGACCCCTGGTTTTCTCAGCCAGAACAGAGGGGTGGGGAGGCAGAAAGAGTGCAGAGAGGTGAGATTAGTCAGGGATGTCTTCCTGGAGGAGTGGGCCTGGGGGCGGGGGTGGGGAGGGAAGAGCAGGCCGGGCCTGGAGGCTGGAATGAGATGTGTGGGAGGCGAGGGCAGGCGGACTTGGCAGGTTCAGAATGTCCTGCGGGGAAGGAATGAGGCTTGAGAAGTTTCCAGGCCCCGGGTGGGCTGGCCTTTCTATCTGGTTCAACCCACCCCAGGCAGAGGGGGAGTGGCCTGGCCTGGCCTGGCCTGGTGGGTGCCCAGGGGGCCGGGCTGGTGGCGTAGATGCTCCCTGAGCCCGGCTGGGGTTCTGGCTTCTGCTCCCTCCCTGCGTGGTCCCTCTCTGCTACAGGCAGTGGAGAGACAGGTGGGGGCAGGAAGGAAACAGAGCAGCCGCCCAGGGCAGGTTCGTTGCTCAGCAGAGCTAGAGCACTGTGCTCTGGGAGAGGTAGGGAGCCGCCGACTCTCGCTCTGACACAGGACAGGTTGGGCCGGCTCAGGGGCTGAGCACTGGCCTTGAGGTGGGGGTCTGCCTCCATATCTGCCACTGCATGATGGATCCGACCATTGTCGGGTGTAGCCCCCAGCACAGACTAGAGTGGCCCATTCCACACCCCTCCCCCCCAAATAAAAAGAATGTTCCATGGGCCTGAGACGCAGCGTGGGTTTCTCTGAGCCTCAGTTTCCCCCTCTGTTCACTGAGTCCCCAGCGACCTTATCCAGTCCCTCTTCTTCTACCTGAAGGTGAGAGGAGCAGAAAAATTTGGCATCAGCCAAAGGCACCAGGGGCAAAAAAATGCAACCAAATCCATGCCTTGAATCCGAAGTGTGTTTGGCTGTGCTCTCCCGGGATTGTGTTTCTTGGAGGAAATGGGTGTGACTGGGAATGTCAGGAGGGGTCCAGGCCCCAGATGGCGGGAAGACAGTCAAGTGGACACGCAAAGGCCTGGCCCAGGGCCTGCCTCGGCCACCAGAACATTCTCGTCTGGACTTTGTAGACTGGTCACACACATGTAGCCAGCCCGAGACAGAAGCTGCCGTGGACACCTGTTCCCTCATGGTCCCAGAACCAACCAGACAAATGGACATCATGGGTACCTGCCTGCCGCCCCAAGAGCTGTGTCCACCAGGCATCACCTGTGCCCATTCTCAAGGTCCCTCTGGGGGGTACCCTTTGCAGTCACAAATCGTCTGTGGTACTGTGGGGTCACGGGAAAAAGGCATGGTCCCTGACATCTGTCCCTCTGCGGCCACTAGAGGGATGACCCTGCTCCAACCAGGTCTGGGGAGCCCCAAACTACTCAACAGAACCACTGGGCTGACTCAGGGAGAGGAGCAGGAGACCTGGGGGACCCTCCAATCGGCGAGACGCCAAGAAAGAGATGCAGATACAGCAGCTTTAACCAACACGTGGCTTCCCGTGCCACAGAATTCCAGATCAAGTCTCTGGCCCGCACCACGGCCTGACGGGGAGCTCTCGGGGAGTCTAAGGACACCCCCACTTCCCAGGCCGAGGAACGGAAACAGCCTCCCCAAAGTCTCTTCGTAACTGGGTGGCAGGGCCCGGCCTGGAAGCTGGGTGCAGAGCCCCTGCTGATAGGGGGTGGACATGGGGTATGATGTGACCTTGGTACATGGCCCTCACTGCACGGCCAGTCCTTCTGGGAGGGGATCCTACCCTCCCCCACCCCAGCTCTCACCTTGCCACACCCTCAACCTCGGCCACCCCTCCATTCCCATCTCTCTCCATTAGCCATTAGCCAGGGATGGGCAGGAAACGGTCTCGTGGTCCCCTGCAATTTAGGGGAAGCTTGGGCGGTTTCCCCTCTAGATGGGCCACTTCTGCTCTCCCAACCTCGGGCTGGCTGCTCCCTGCGCCATCACTGACGTTAGATTTCTCTCTGGGAACGAGAAGGCGCCTCGTGACCATTGTCCCTGGGGCAAGAAACGGGGCGCAGCTGGGGATGTATCTGGCCACCCATTACTGGCAGAGGCTTCTGAGCAGCTCAGTGCCCTGCGGGCCTGGCCTGGGAGGTCAGCAACTAGAGCAGAGGAGCTAGCTGGCTTCCTGCCGTGCCGGCTGAGATGCAAACGTCCACCTGGAGTCAAATAATCCCTAACCACACACGCCTCTGGGAGGGGCCGGATGGGAGTGAGCATGGGGCCTGGACTGTGTCCAGTGACTGCCCCAGGCACTGGGCCTCACCCGCAGGCCTCACAGAAGAGTCCCCAGCAGCAGAGTGGGTCCCCCTCCCTCCCCGCCTAGGTCTGACGCCCCCACCCTCCTGCAGCCTCTGTCCCCTCTCTGCACTCTCAGACCTGCCTCTGGAGGCTGCTTGGTGCTCTCCAGGCCAATCTCCTCCTACGTGGGGAGGGGGACTCAGAGGGCAGAGCAGGGTGTCCAGGCAGGAAAGCAGCGCCCAGAATCCCTGAGGCTGGGACGGAACCAGAGAGACAAACTCTCAGCCCTGAAGATGCTTCTTCCTCCCCAGATGCCGGCCAGGGGCTCTCTGACACCGGGCCCCGGGGTGCTTGGCAGCTGTCATAGACACGTGGAAGCCATAGGCGACCCCCTGGGCGCAAGGCTAGAGAGGTCAGAGGATGCTGCCCTGGCCGAAAGTCACCTGGACTCCTCCGACTGTCCCCTAGCATACAGCTGCCCCAGAGTTCCAACAAAGGTGGCCCCTGGTGAGAGCTGGGCCTGACTTTGCACATCCAGGGCGCTCAGGACCTGCTCTTGGGATACCCATGCCCGCAGCGGTGGGAGTCTAGCAAAGTAGAATCTGGGCTCTCCTGATCTCTGATCCCAACCCAAGGGGATCCCACTCGGCTTCCTGGTGCCACTGCAGGCGTGGGCACACCCCCTGCTCTCCCTTTGGAACCGGGAGAGCAGGGGGTGTGCAAGGCAAATGCCCTACCTGCTGTGCTATCACTCTGGCCCCAGGAGCCCAAATGCTTCTGCAAAGTCAAGCCTACAGCCTCACCGGCAACACTGACCTGGGAGGAACGAGGACAGGGACCGACGTGCCATGACGTGTGTGCAATTACCCAGGTTTTGCCTCACCCCTGCCCTGCCCTGATCTCATGGGCACAGGACAGCTTTGACTCCACCGGGGAGGCACAGGCTTGTGTGCTGTGTTCCTGAAACAGGCACCAGTGGCTAGCAAGGGGCAGACCTCTGGGGGTAATGGGGGGAGAACGGCCTGAGCGGGACCCCGCGGATGGGAGAGACTCGGGCACCGGGTAGCAGCAGGTGGCTGGCCAGACCCTGGGTAGACCTGGGCAGGGAAGTCACTAGACGGGGCACATGTGTAGTTTTAGCCCGACTGCGGCAGCTCAAAGCTGGGTCTCGATCTTTCTTCGCTGGAGAGGGGTAACCTGGCAGATATGTCAGGTACATGGGGCAGGTTCCTGCTGGCTCCTTGGCGTTTGCTAGAACCCCCCAGTATGGATGAGGAGGTCTCAGGGGAGCACTTACCAACAGAGGAGAGGTGGGAGGGCATCTCGTGGGGGGACCCCTCATGTGGTCACCAGGGAGTGGACAGAGGGGTCTCACCGAGCTGGGCACACTGGAAGTGGTTTCCTGAGGCAGAGTTGGGCATGCCTGACAGAAAAGGTGGCCAAGAGGTCAAGGAAGAGAAGGACAAACTCTGATGTCTGTCTACCTGGTCCGTAGGCAGGGCGGGCAGGACGCAGGTGGCTGTGGATGCAGCTGTCAGAGGCCACCAGCAGGGCTGGGGACAGGATCCTATCCTGGTTCCCTGAATGGCAAGACAGTATAGTGGCACATCTCAGAGAACCGAGACGCGGAGAAACTTCTCGGAGATGTCCATCTGTCTGTGCCTGTCCGTCTGTCCTTCGTCAGACCACTCAGCTTCCCCAGGTGCAAATCCACCTCCACAGAAGATCAGCCTGTGGTTCCGGGTCCGGGAGGAAGACGGATGCAGACGGCCCCTTTCTGCAAACACACACGGAGACGCTCACTGTGGCCGCCCACCGGCCGGGCCACACTCTGACGCTAGGGGACGTACTGTGGCCCCTGATTCCAGAGGTGCAGCGGGGAGGGGGGCACTGAGCACTTGGAGCGCTGGGTAAGGGGCCGTGCAGGAAGCAGCCCACTAATTTCTCTGTGCTCTTTGCACAGCCTCCTAAGGAGGAGGACTTCATGGGGCCCGCCCCCACCCCCTAGTATGAAAGCACCTTCGGGGGGCGACGTGGATGTCCACACCCCCAGCCAGGAGCCAAGTTGGGCAGTTCCCGAGACCTGGGAGGACCTCTCCAGTCCAGCCCGGAAAGCTGGGCTGCAGGGCACCGATGGCCCTCGGGGCTGCGCCCTGGACAGAGTAAAGCGGGCATAATTTCCAGAGCTCGGGCGGGGGAGGGGCGGGGTGGAATGAGAAACACATGTGTCTGGAGCCAGCCACCCACATGAGGTGGGAAAACTCAGCTGGCTGGAAACAAGCTGAGCTGGCAAAGGCAGGGGCAGCGAGAGGAAGAAAAGAGGAGGATCGTGTCCTGCCCCGCCCCCCTCCCCGCAGAGCCCCAGCTCACTCGCCCTGCCTCTTGACCAACCTCACCTCCTCCAGGAAGCCTTCCCTGACTTCTTGAAGGGCAGCTGGTAGCTTCTTCTTTTTCCCTCGCCCCCTTGATCTGATGGTCCTACCCAGTCACAGTTTCCCCTGCTGGAGATCACAACTGGCAGTTCCTGAAGACACTATCAAAGTCTCTGTCTCTCCTGGGCAAGTGCCTGGTACAGAAAAGGCACCGATATGGTTGGTGAGTGAATAAATGAGAGACCATATAAGCAGACCCACAGCTGAAGCCACCTGGGCTCCTGAGGAGGGCCGTCAGCATCTCCCCAGAGGTTGGGTGCCCAAAGGGCTGGGGTTGGATTTCAGGCACCTTCAGTGACTTCCTGGGCACCCTGGGGTGTGGCCCTGGTGTCTTCCATCCTCCCCGAGCCCCGCCAACAGGCCCGCGCATGGTCCGCCGTACCCCAGCACTGTGGAGGAGGCCTCTATGAAATATAGCCCATCACCAGAAAGAATCCAAAGACCAAGTGTTCAGATTAGACCACTTTTATTGCTGGGGTACCTCAGGGGGGCCCAGCACCGTGAGGCACGGCCTGGCCAGCCAACCCCAGAGGCTCTGCCGGGGCTGAGGCACAAGTGGCTACCCGGTGGCAGGGCTGGCCGGTCAGAGGGCGCATCACAGGGGTCCAAGGGAAGTGGGAGATGGGGTGGGGGGGCTATGGGTGTCCCTGAGAAAGGTGGAGAGGGCTGGCGGAGGCCAGGCACGGCTGCCTGTCAGGGACAAAGCGTCTCCGGTCCTTCTGCGGGCCATGCGGGGCCTGGGCGCATGCCAGCCTCGTTGCCAAGGCTGCACGCCCAGCTGTGCTTTCTTTCCACGACAGTGGGGAAACTGAGGCGAGGGAAGCCGAGGAGAAGCTCTGAAGTCCCAGGACATCCCTGGCGTGCAGGGCCCCCGGCCCGCGGGAGACAGCCTGGTGCTTCCTGGCATCGCGACCACCGTGGCTCTGAGCGTGCTGGGCCCGCCGCTTCCCTGAGTGTCTCCGTGCCCAGAGGACTCTGCTCCCTCATCTCCAGGGCAGGAGTCAGGGCCTGTGAGTGAGTTCCAGGACCATGAGGAGCCTTCCAGGCTCCCGAACATTAAAAAAAAAACGCATCCGCTTCTTAAATATAAAAATAAATTAAAAATAAAATACGCGGTGACCGCCTGTGACCAGGCCAGGATGTCCTTGTGGTGGTGCCTGGGTGGCAGGAGTCAGCCACAGGAGCTGGGGCCGACGGGATACGCATCCGCAGGGCTGGCCAGAAACTGTCGTCTGTCCCTGCCAGGTCAGTGTCACTGCGTTGCCCGCGGTGGCAGGTTCCTGGGAGCGAGAGTCCTGGCTGGGCCCTCCCTGGGCTGTCAGGGCTGCACCTCCGCCGTCCAGCAAGGACACCCCAGCCCAGGGAACACCTGGTGGCGGGGAAGAGCTGACGCGAACCTGGTCTCAGAAGGGGTAAGGAGCGCAGCCACGCATGGACATGGACACACACACACACACACACATGCACACACACGCGCGCACACACACACACACACGCCTATATAGGTACACAGCGTGAGCACAGCAGCATGTGTGTACACACCCGCAAAGACACACCAGGGGGGTACACACACAGAAACACCCATGTGCTCATTCACAGACACAGTGAATGGTGGCAGTGACCGTGAGGAAGGAGCGTGTGGCCTGTCCATTCGCAGGGAGAGGCAGGACCCGGTCACAACTTCCGGAAACGCACCTCACTCTGAGGGGAGAGAGAGAGAGAGAGAGAGAGAGAGAGAGAAAGAGAGAGAGAGAGAGAGAGAGAGAGAGAGTATTGAAGGTTGGTGCACCCAGCCCTGCTCAGAGCCTAAAATTCAGCCAGGCGTCCCCCAGAGCTGCCCGTGGGAGAGGTGGGGGAGGGTCTGCAAGCCCCCTTGGGCCCAGCACTGGAGTTCTGGAGGCCGAGACGCTCCCCCTGCCCTGCCCCCTGCAGACAGAGAAGGGCAGGCACAGACCCCGCTTTACTGCCCAGAGGCTGCCCGGGGCGGACGGGGCCCAGAGCAAAGGGTGTCGCACTGGGCCAGCTTCGGTCCCTCCCCCAGGTCTCTGAGCAGGGTCCTGAGCCTCCCTGAGCCCTGGCCCTCAGCCCGCACCCTCCCAGCCCTGCACCGCCCACC
Source organism: Sorex palustris (assembly GCA_028565675.1). Taxonomy (NCBI): domain Eukaryota; kingdom Metazoa; phylum Chordata; class Mammalia; order Eulipotyphla; family Soricidae; genus Sorex; species Sorex palustris. The sequence goes on along the minus strand of JAOXYA010000489.1, from coordinate 897 downwards.
CACCCCCAGCCCCGCACCTCCATCTTGCTGTAGATCCAGGGGAGCACCTCGGACACTTTGGTGTACACGCCTGGCTTGTTCCGCTGCCCGCAGCCCGTGCCCCAGCTGGTGACACCCGCGAGGTACCAGCGGTTATTCTGCTCGCACACCAGCGGGCCCCCGCTGTCGCCCTACGGGGGAGACGCTTATCAGCGGGGTGGGGGCCCGGCCCCCGAGCCCCGTCCCGCGCCGAGGCCTCACCTGGCAGGAGTCGCGGCCGCCACGCAGGTCCCCGGCACACATCATTCGGGGCGTCAGGTAGCTGTCGTACACCAGGTAGTCGTTGCACTTGTGGAAGTCGATGAGGTTGACCTGGACCTCCCGCAGGAAGGGGGACGTCTTCTCTGGGGGTGGGGGACGGGGTGGCGTGAGACTTCGGCAGCTCTAGTGAGGCATGCAGCCCTGGGGTGTCCCAGGAGCAGAAGCCTCATGCCAGGCTGGGTACCCCTTACTGGGCACCCCTGGCACCGGCCACCTGTCCCCGCGGGTCTCTGTCTTTGTTTGCAAGTGACCACACCCCACCTCCCTGGGAGCAGCTGCCACCAAGGCACGCGTGGAAGGAACCACAGGCTGAAGACCAGACACCACGCCATAGTGGCACAGTTGGGTGATGGGGTAGGGGGGTGTGCCCAAGATCAAAGTGAGGTGCTCCTGGTCTGTCCCCTGGAGAGGTGGCTCAGTGCCAGATCGGGCCCCGCGGTGAGGCCCAGAAGTGAGGTCAAGCGAGACCCCGCGGACGGGAACCAAGGCAGTGAGTGTGCATACCCCAAAGTGCCTGGCACCCCTTCTCCCAGCCATGAGAGGTGGCTGTCACATGCGCCCTGTTGGGTTTAAACCCAGGCTGCGTTATCCGTGGAG
>JAOXYA010000474.1:0-28455 GCA_028565675.1 Sorex palustris | reverse complement strand
TTTTAGCAGTTAGTCACACTTTGAAATGAGAAGTAACCATATAATCAGACTTATAATTTGTCTTGTTTGGTTTGCCTACAGTTTCAGGTAAGGGGTTCACTGCTAGGAGCCTCCCTAGGAACGTACATGAAGTTTTAAATTTTTACTTGTTTTACTTCGGTAAATTGCATGGTCACATCTTTAGTCTAGCACTTAACGCGGTTAAGTTTCTGTCTGTTGTAAATTACTTCATATCGTATAGCATCGATGGAGTAGCTGTCAGTCAAGTGCAGTAGGCTTGTCCCTGTTGAGTAGGTAAAAATGGATTTTATATCGTGTTTTGTAAGTCAGGGCATCATCATTTAAGCAAGCACGGTTTATAAGAGATTTCATAACTAGATTTCTTCGTAAGGAATTTTAGATGATTTGTTTTTGTTTTGGGGCCACACCTGGTAATGCTCAAGGCTTACTCCTGACTCTATTAAGGAATTATTCCTGGCCGGGGGGTGAGGGACCATATGGGGTACTGGGGATCAAACCTGGATCAGCCTTGAGCCTTACCTGTTGTACTATCATTCCGTTCCCAGTTTTAAATGATTTTCTAAAAATCTTATCAGAACCCTAAAGTCAAAGAAAGAGTTGACTTTAATCATGTTAACTTTTTTTTTAATTTTTTTTTTTTTTTCTTTTTGGGTCACACCTGGCGACACACAGAGGTTACTCCTGGCTCATGCACTCAGGAATTACTCCTGGCAGTGCTCGGGACCATATGGGATGCTGGGACTCGAACCCAGGTCGGCTGTGTGCAAGGCAAATGCCCTACCCACTGTACTATTGCTCCAGCCCCTAATCATGTCAACTTTTAATGAAAAATAGATACTGTAGCTGGTCTCAGCCTCACTGGCACCTCCTCTGCATCAGATGACTCTCCACTCTTGGAGAACTACAAGTCAGAACTCTTGCACCTGAAGGGTGAAGGTGCTGCACATACCCTGAGCCTCTTAGAGGGTGAAGAGTATTATCTCATGCATCCTTGCAGACTTTCCAGACCCTCTCGATCTTCTTCTCAGCTGTGGTCAGCCTCAGAGTGTAAGAGAGGAAACCCCAGACATGTCGTAGCAGTTTCTTCTATCAGTCTGCTGCAACGTGAAGGGACAATTTAAAAAAAATTTTTTATTAGTGAATCTCTGTGAGGTACAGTTACAGACTGACAAACTTTCATGCTTGCATTTCAGTCATACAATGATTGAGTACCCATCCCTCCACCAGTGCCCATTTTCCATCACCAATGGTCCCAGCATCCCTCCCACCCCATCCCCTCCACCCCACCCTGCCTCTTGGCAGGGCATTCCCTTTTGCTCTCTCTCCTTTTGGGTGTTGTGGTTAGCAATAGAGGTATTAAGTGGCCTGTAGTCTTCTTTTCAGCCCGCATCTCCATGAAAGGACGTTTCAATTGGGATTTTGATGTTTTCTTTGGCGAGGCAGGTTGAGGGGGCATGCTTAGGGCTGACTTCTGTGCTCTTTGCTCACTGTGTTTTCTTGGGCCCTTTGATGTTTTTAATTGTTTAGCTGATGGTTTTTAATTGAGTTTCTTTCTTTTTCTTTTTTTATTTTTTTGGTGGGGGAGTGGGGAGCGGTGTGTTTAGGCCACAGCCTGTGGTGCTCAGGGCTTACTCCTGGCTCAAGCAACACAAACTTCTGGCCCCTTTAACTGAACGTGTTAAGTATATACCGAGCATGATTCTCTCCAGTATATCTTTCCAAAGTAGTTCTGAGTTGTAGGAATATCACAACTAGAAGACACATTGGATTCCCAGGGAATAAGGCTTAGGCCCCTGTCCTGTTTGTCAAGGTCTTCACCATCATTCTGAGATTCCTGTCAGATGGGCTTTCTTCCTCTATGAAGGCAGAGGCAGCCACACCCTTGCGGACTGGAGTTCTTTCTTCCTGTGGTGGCTTTGACTTCTATAGCTCCAGAGATCACCATGAACCAAACTGTTTCTTGGAAGACTGCAGTGATGAATACCGTTAGCTTGCCTTCTCTGGGCCAGATGCTTTCTAAGTGCTTCGCAGACAGCCCATTGGAGGGTATTTTTAGATTACCGAGACTGGTCATTTTTTTCTTCTTTCTTAGAGTTTCAGTTGAAGAGTTTTCCTTTTTCATATCCTTTTAAGCAGCTGTAGTAATTGATAGCAAGCCTTGTGGTGACTGTTGATTCCATTGACCAAACTCTTGTGTGCTGTGGGCTCTGCAGACAGGGATCTTCTTCCTTTTGGTTTTACGCGCCACGGGGATGAGCTTCACCAACTGAGCATACTATCAGCAACTAAAGATCTTAGTCTGTGAGCTTGCAGCCATGTGGTATTGGTTTGTACTTTCTAATGGGTATGGGGTTTCCAGAGTATCCTTTGGCTGAATTTGTTGAGTCAAGGTGGATTTTTCGATAGCTGTACTAGTTTCTGCTGTCCCCTGTCCACGAGCCCTAAGGAGAGAGGGTAGGTAGGGTGCTGTGGCTAGACCTGTGCCAGAGGAAGCACATGCATTCTGCCTGGGACTCAGAGCCACATGTCTCTGGGAGCACTGGAGAATGCAACTATTAGAAGGAGTCGGTGTTTGGGTATTGTGATTATAAAAGGGAAAATAGGGCTCAGCTAATTTATTCAGTTTTTAGTTGTATGGTTTATTACTAATAACTGATACCCACCTACAAACTGTTCTTTGTTTTGTTTTGAATAGGAGCCACCCTCAGTGGTGTGTGTGGGAGTGTGGTGGGGTTGGCTCCCAGCACTCACACAAACCGCGACTGCTCAGTGCTCTGCATGGCTGTGCGGTGGCAGGAATCGAACTCCAGGTCTTGCACATGCTTGCCCTATATTCTGCCACCTGTGCTATATCTCTGGCCTTCGTGTTCTTGGCTCTTTCAGTTTTCCATCTACTTTTTTGCTGTTTTAATTATAGTTTATTTAAGAAAAACCAACAAAAGTTACATATCTATGTTGTATTTTGTATGTTTTAAATTAAAGTTTGCAATGGCTTGTTAAGTGTGTCTGTCTCCTGAGTTTAAAAGTAAATGCATGAAAATAGAAACTTAAGTGTTGGAACATAGGAGATTATTGTTAGGAGACTTCATAACCGTTTCTCTTTAAATGTAAAGGATCATTATAATGCTTAAATGATACTTTCTGAACTGTTCTCACGGTGCTTTTTAGGAATAGGTTTTTTACTAAAATGATTTTTACTACTTTATTCCTATATTTCATAAGGAGATGTTCTACAAATGGTGTCTTTAAAGACATACATTCTTTTTGTGATCATCAAGCATTGGCAGAAAATAAGTGGCAGACTTTGGGTCCTATAAAAGTAGTAATTAACTAAAGTTTATATTCAACGTAAGTGCTTTCAGACGTAGAAATTGAGACATGGATCAAAAAACTTGCCCAGAGCCATGTAGCAGTTGAGAGGGAGAACTCAGATTAGAATCTGGACCTTTGATATTAGCCCATCCCTTTGCTCTTCAGTTTGCTGAATTGATTGGGGTTCTGTGATGTTGCACCAAAAACCAAAAATTTTATGTGTATACCTGTAATGTGTTAGCATGCCACAAATATAAACATGTTGCTCAGTAATTAACAGAAGATCAGGATAGTTGTGATAGGAATAATTAACAGTTAATAATTAATAATTAACATATACTATAATCTGGTGCTCCTCTATGGATCTTTATTCATTTATCTTTCTGGGTCCCTCCTACTGCCCCTATTTCCCAGTAGAGGAAATAGAAGCATAGTAAGTGATGATAATCTGGGATGTATATGGGAAGAAAAAAATCTTCTTTTGAGTCTTAATTCTTCAGATTACAAAAGAATTTGAAAAAATATCCTAAAGGAAGACAGAAAATCAGTATAAACGACCTTAGCTATTGAATGAACACAGCTAGTCAAAGTTAGTTTACCAGGAATACAAATGTCCATCCCAGCAGTGGCCCTTGGGGTATTGCCCTGACCGGCCGAGCCTGTGTCCCCGGGGGCTTAGTGGGATGGGGACATGTTGAAAACATCAGTTCTCCTGCCCACCCTGGACCTCCGAGCCAGGAGCTGTTGAACTGTGGCCTAGGAAGCCTTGTGTCAATTTGAACTTGTCCCGAGTGCAGGGAACCTAAAGATGTAAAAACAGCATGCAGCATTGATCCAACTTTTAAATTAATGTTTATTCCCAAGAATATGTCCTGGAATACTGTCAAGTAGAGAGCAAGCATTGAAGGGTTTCATTGTCTAAACCCCAAAGAGCATTTCAGAATAACTGATAAATCGGTGCCAACTGCCCATTTCATTCTTTTACGTCTGGCTATAAGTGCTTGTTTTAGAGGCTGAGGGGCTTAGGGTGCTGGGTTCAGTCCTCATCTGAACCAATAAAGTAGAAATGACTCCTCTGAGGATCTTGGGGCACCGACCTCCCACTCTGGAAGTGAGACTGTGGCAGGGTCTTCACAGGATCACAATGACCACGAGAGGCTTTTCTCATTCTCTCTTTAATTTTGTGAGCTCTACCGTATAGCTGAGAAATGGAGCAGACAGGTGTTCAAGAGGCCTGCCTGCTGTTTTACAGGGCTGCAGTGGAGCATTGGGGTAGGTGGGGGGAAGGCACCTGAAGACAGGACAAAGGTCCCTCCATGTCAGCCTACTGCCCTGCTCTCTGTCCCTTACAGAACCCAAAGTGATGAGATGGGGATTTTCAGGTGAGGCACGTAGTCCTGGGGTCCTCTTCCTCCCTCCCTCACCGTCACCACACTCAGCTATTGCCTTAGCTCCTAGAAACTCATCATTTGTATCTTCCCTTGTCTTTATCTCAATAGCTTTTTCATCTAGTTCTTGGTTTTCATTACATGCTTTTGAGGACCTATGCATTGCTCCTAGTGATTGGTTTTTCCATCAGACCAGGGTTTTCCTCATCAGGTTGATGCTGTCAGTCTGTTCATGGGGAGGCTTGGGGTACACTGCACTGTGGGACAGAAATGCATGTAGGTTACAACACTGTGTGTCTTTCTGTTTACCTACAGGTTAGGGTTCGAGTGTGTTAGTGGTTACTATGAGGGGAATTGTGTTTCCTTCTCTGGGTGTTTTCTGACGTGTTGGTTAAATTTTTGGCCAGTGAGAGAGTAGGGTAGGGTAAATAGGATAGGGAGAGTAGTGGGAGAAACTTCCAGATCTGACAATGTCCCTGTAATCTTTGAAGAATGATAGATAGGGCCGGGAAAGAAAAAGGGGCGGAAAAGGCCATTCCAGGTCCAGGGGGTGGAGGCAGCCTTTGTGGAAACTAGAAAACAAGTCATAGTGTCATGATGTTACGGAGCTAGAATGAACTGAGTGTAGCTTTGAGGTAGCTGGAGTCAGGAGTGAGGGAAGGCCTAGGAAGTAAACCAGACCCGGAGTGGGGACCAGGGCCCTCAATTGCTTCTGCATGTTGGCTAGCCTTGGAGGGAGCTGCCCATGACAGCCCAGTGACTTTTATCGACCGTTTTCTGGTTCCCATCCTCTAAAGTGTGTTAAGAAAGAGGACAAAGGGAACATTTCTGAATAGAATGAATTTCTGCTTACAAATATATTGCTCTTAGAGTTTCCATCCTGTGTACTGGTTAATAGGACAGCTCAGCCTCCCAACCCTCTGACTACTGCCGTCCTCTTGCGTTGTTTCACAGTGCAGGTCCGCCGGTGGGTGTGCCGCACAAGTTAAGACACTGGGAATTCCAATATTGCTTGCCCCAAAATTCTAGCTCAGCTTACATTTATTATTAGCATTAGAAGATGAGTTAGAGCAAAAGCTGCTGGGTGCTTCCCATGTCTTCTGTCAGCTCTGTAGTCTAAATGATCTAGCTATGTGTTGTGCATAGCTATCTGTGTGTGGTATCTTTGGTAGATTTGCAGTCATTAATTCAGACATGAAGTTTTCTGTGTGTGTGTGTGTGTGTGTGTGTGCGTGTGCGCGCGCGCGCACGCGCACACAGCCCTGAGGCTTGAGTTCATAGCCTCTCATATATGTATGGGGTGTTGTCCTCTTTGGTCACGTCCCACCTTAGTTTTCTTTAAACTTGTTGTTTCAGAGAAATCAAGGAGACAGCTGTAGTCTAATGATCATTTTAAGGTTATTTTTGTTGTTCAGTTATGAGAGTCTCAATTTCAGGATTTTGACGTTAAAAGAAAGAGGAAGCTTCTGGAATAGATTAACCAGTCTTCACTATATATTTTAATTTTTAATTACAACTCAGTGCTACTGTTAACAGTTTTTTCAGAAGATGATATGAACTTGCTATAATTTGGAAAAGGAAGTATACTTTGCAGTTTTATGGGTTTTGGGTGGGTTGATTCACAACTTTTAATATGATGCTTTGGCACTTGAGCACTTTGGCACTTTAGGGCATCTGTGAAGAAGAAAATGATTGACCTCAGTACAGTGACTCTCTCTCAGAGAACTCAACCTGTATTGATAGTTCTCATTTCATTCAATAGTGAAACAGACGGAAAACTTTTAATAATATGTTTTAAATGTTAGTAATTTTTAAAACTTGCTAAATAAGATCAATGCATGATGAACCTTAAAGAATAAAGCAGACTGGTTATTCACGTTGGAGTCTGCCTCTTGTAATTCACTGACTCGAGTCCCACTGCTGCTCCCACCCTCCCCCTTGTAGAAGTTTTCATATGACTGGCTGTTTTGTGGTAATTTCTGGGCTTAAGTTATTTTCAGAATCAGTCTTGAAAAACCCAAGTATTGGGCCCTGGAGCTAGTACAGAGATGATGGTGGCTGCCTAATGTGCAGCGTATCCTGGTTCCATTCCCTATGCCATACGTGGGCCCCTGGCATTCCCAGGAGATATCATTGAGCACTGCTGGGTGTGGTTCTCTGTCCTCCCTCTCATTCCTCCCACCCACCCCACCAAAAAAAGAAAAATTAAATTATGTTTGGGTTCCACAATGTAAAAAAGCAACTAGTATTTGTACAGGAATTTAAGTTTTTTTCTATTTATTTTTTAAATTATTTTTGGGTTTGGGAGTGCTCAGGGCTTACTTCTGCCTTTGCACTCCGGGGTCACACCTTGTGGGCCTCAGGGGACTGGATGGCGTGCAGTACCTACAGTACTATCTCTCCAGCCCTCCGTTTATTTTTTATATCACTAATTTTCTTATGAGATTGCCTTTCAGTTTTGGTTTTTGAGCCACTCTTTGTGGTGCTCAAGCTTCTTCCTGACTCTGTGTTCAGGGTCACTCAGAGCTTGGGACCATGCATATGTTATACCGGGATAGAACCCTCCCCAGATAGGATTATTTTACAGTATTATACAATTAAAACTTTATTGGGGGTGGGGCTATTTCTCACATTTGCGTAGTTAAATTAGGTTTTAAAAAATTGTTCTTTGACTTGGAGTAAGCAAGTTATGTTATGTTCTGTAAGGCATACAATAACCAGTGAGTAAGTAGGGATGGTTAAACTCTCACATCCTGTTATTATATATCAATTATTAACAATTGAAAGTAAATTTCTGTAATGTTATAATTCATATTCTTTAGTTGTATTCTTTAGATGTCTGTTGAATGCTATGGTGCTTCATCGTAAACTTCACGTTTAGTAGGAAGACAGTTTTTAAGTCTTGAATCTCAATGACTTTCAAGACTCAGTAACCATATGTAAAAATATTTTGAAATCTGCACAGAACTATAGATTGTTTCTGATTGTAGGAAACAGAAGACCTGATGGAACTGGTTCTTGTGGCGTCCCCTAACAAGCACAGCTGGTGGCGGGACAGGGATCGGGTTCTGTTGGAAGCGGGCTTCAGCTTCCTGCCTTGCCCTGAGCATGCTGGCTTCTTCCTGTGGCTCCAGTGACTGGTGGCCCTGTGCCTTACATCTGCACAGAGCCCGGGGGAAGCAGCAGCCCAGCCCCAGGACACCTTAGCATGTTCTGTGGTGCTGAGACTTACCTAACATGGTAGCTCTCAGCACTGGAAACAAAACTTAGAGGAGGAACTTTAGCGGAATTGTTCTTTGATTTCGGCCACACCCGGTGTTGCTCATTGCTTGCTCCTGGCTCTGTGCCCAGGGATCACGCCCGGTGGAGCTTGGGGGACCCTGTGGGTTGCCGTGATGGAAGGCAAACATCCTCTCTGCTGTCCTCGCTCAGTGTCCCCTGTACTTTAATTTATGAAACTGGGGGTGGGGGATGGCTAGTAAAGCAACAAAATAAAGCATGAGATAAATTGTGGCCCAGAATTCCCAGAAACAAGTTCATTCTAAAATGGATTTCTCATTCATTGGTATAGAACGTATGTCTCCACATGTGCTTTTAGATGACTGAGTTATTGTCATCTTTTAAATATGCTGGGTTTTTAGTAATGTTAAGATCTGTATATAAAGGGGCTAGAGAGAAAGGTTGGGTGCTTGCCTTGCACATGACCAACCCTGGTTCAATCCCCAGCATCCCATATAGGCTCCCAAGCAGAGCTAGGAGTAGCCACCGGGTGTGTAAACTGCCCTCACCTCTGCAGAAAAATCTGTATATAGAAAAATGCTGTTCTATTTGGTTTTAACGGGGAAGGAAGAGTAAAGTGGTGGGGGTTTGGACTGTGTTCTAGAGAATGTAATGATGTCTAATGTTTTCTGCTTAAGAATTTGACTATAATGGGAATATAATTTATTATTATTATTAATAGGGGCCGGAGCCAGCAGTTCTCTGATACCAGGTGGTATTGATGATTGAACTCAGGATTTGGGGGTTGGGGTGGTTATTTTCAGCATGTGTCCTAAAGGATAATTAGCAGTTTTCTTTTAGTTAAGGTGGCAGTAGGCCACATGTCCAGACATAAGCGGCTGGGCTGTGGATCTTCCAAATTTCAGATTGGATGTAAAAGAAGATTTAACTGTAATATGAGCCAAGTGCAGTTATTGTTGTTTAATCCGTTAAAGAGTGGACTAGTAAGATCACAACCAGTACAAACAACTTAAAATTCTGGGCTTCAAAACCTAAAGCTAAAATGGAGTTTCAGATGCAGACAAAGTTGGCTATAAGCTGTGAGGCACTAATGAATGACATTCCACTGGAAAAAGTTCTGAATGGAGCAATTTGCCATTAACTATTTCTGAAGATTGGTAGGAATTTAGCCCTATTGAGTTGTAAAATAACCGAATCAGAGAACTGAGATCTATGGAAGGAATTTTTTAATCAGGAGATTTTCTGTCTTCTAGATAAAATGATAGAATGAATACCGAAAATAAAACCTCTTTTTCTTGTGACTTTTGATTTTGGGGCTGGACCCGCTTTATGTGGAGGACTTCCTCTTGGCTCTGTGCTCAGGGATTGCTCCTGGTGGTCCAGGGGTCCATCTGTGGAGCTGGAGTCGAACCAGGGCCAGCCGCATGCAAGGCAGCTGCCTCTGCCCTTCGTTCTCTCTCCAGCTTCTCTGTGAACATCAGTAGGGCCATTACCAGCATGATCTGTATACACATATCACTGAAATTTGAAATTATTTCTGCACAATATCATGTCCCCCTTAAGTTTACCACTATATGAAGTTGTGCACCTTTTGAAGTCTTGTTTACTTTCCGATTGAGCATTATCCTCAGGGATACCGTGAGAGCCCCCATGAGTCTGGGTGAGGAGTTTGTTGTTTCATTGTTTCTTCTTCACTAAATCAGAATGGTGACCTTCCAGACTTTGTTTTCCTCACTGAGCCAAATGTTTTGATTGTGTCCCGTTTGAAGTGTGTGAGAAAACTGAGGCGGCCTGTTCCTGCTGAGTCTCGCCTGGCCTTGCGAACAGATGACAGCATTCCACTTGCTAGGACAAGGGCAGCAGGAGAAACGTTTACTATTCTTTTTGGTAACGATAACGAGGATAGAAAAAGTCTTTTTATGGTAGTTGGGTCATCACAACAAGTCTTCATGTTTTGGTGATAAGAAGACACAAGTTGGATAGCCCACAGAGGCACATTCGCCGGCTATCTGCAGAGCCGATAGAGCCTCTTAAATTCCCCCGCAGTGACAGGCACCCCGAGAGGTGAAGGCTTGCAGAGCCCCACACAGGCCCTGTTCTTCCTCACGGGACCAGCGGGCTTGACCCCACCACTGTGGGATGACAGTTTCCTTGTACTTCTTAAAAGCTGGGCTCTTTTTCTTCTGTAACTTAAACTGTCCGAAGAGTTAGATACTGGATAATTATATTCATGGAGAGTTTAGTGATCAACGTTTCAATATAACAGAGCCCCATCCGGTCTTAATCTATAAAAATAAGAGGGAAGTGTTGAGACTAGAATGAAATCAACAGCTTTCTGATCAAATCTCATGTGTGGCACCTACTACATTTGCTGGGATTCACAGACTGTGGGTTGTAGAGTTCACCATGTTCCAGTTTTCTGAGTGTTAGCGTCTTCGGTGCTGATAGTGACTTGTTGCAGAGATCTGGCAAGCAGACTTGCTGCAGGGGTGGGGGGAGGGGGAAGGACGCTGTCTCCATCCCTTTGTTCTAGAATAGGACCTTTTATGGTCAGGTACATGTGAGGGCCCATGTGGTCAGTGAGGCCGTGGGCTTCAGAGCCCTGGGCTGATGCTGGGGAGCTGGGTGTGTTTGCTGTCTATTGTCACGGTCAGTGATTGTGAGGGAGGGTTTGAGGCCTTGTGTGTGGTGTTCCTATTGCATGCCAGTGCATTTTACAGCTAGTATAGCTGTAGAATGATGTCATAGGGTCCTTGAAACATCCATCCCGTCTCTTCTACCCCACCCCAATGAAATTAAGAGTTCAAATTTTAACATGTTATTTGTTAAGATTAAAGTGGCAATTTCCAGCCATTTTACACTGTCTTTCTGGCACCATTCCACGAACCAGCATTTGAAAATCACTTTGAAAAAGGTATCAAGTTCTGGGACCCGAGAGGTAGAATGACAATGGTGAAGGCACGTAGCCTTATATGCCACTGGCCCTCGTTCAGATCCCTGGCACTCTATGTGGTCCCCTCTAACACTGAGCCAGGAGTAGCTCTGAGCACGGCCAGGTGTCTCCCCCTAACCAAAACAAATACCCCAAAATCATGATTATGAATTAATTAAAACTATCTTAAGTTTAGACTAATTCCTTTAGTCTAGGAGGACCTGTCAGTTGGTCAAACTTAAGTTTCTTCATAATAGATGTACTTGGAATTTTTTAACTCCTCAAATTGTTATTGGCAACAAATCATTAAGTCTCAAAGCTCTTTTTTTTTTTTGCTTTTTGGGTCATACCCAGCGATGCACAGGGGTTACTCCTGGCTCTGCACTCAGGAATTACTCCAGGCAGTCCTGGGGGACCATATGGGATGCTGGGAATCGAACCTGGGTCGGCCACGTGCAAAGCAAACGCCCTACCGCTGTGCTATCACTCCAGCCCCTCAAAGCATTTTTAAATGGTTGAACCCAGTAATTTAATCTTAAAATTAATACCTTCTGGGTTAAAAAACTTGAGACATTCTAGGGCTGGGAGCGTTGACTCTGTGATAAAACAGATGCCTGGCAAGTGTGAGGTCCCAGGTTTGATCTTTGCTTCCTTCAAAAAAAGTAAGTCTGCAAGCAAATCTAATATTCCTTAGCTCTTCCAGCCCTTGGTTTCAGATTGGCCCTTTTAAATACAAGTCTTTTTATAATGATTTGATTTTTAAAAATTAATTCTCTATATTTTCACCCAAAAGTTTGAAGTGAGAGGTCAGTATGATCTTTGATGCTTCCGACATTTCTTCAGAAAGTCAGCTTGCTGTACTGAGTCGAACCAGGGAAGATGAGCAAAGGCAGGGAGATGCTCTGTAGTATAGAAACTGCGTCCCCTGCTCCTTCCACAGAGGAAAGTGGCTACCAGTAAAATCGGTGTCAGGATCTTCTACTTCAGAGTATACAGGAAAGTGATAAGTGGTTAAGAGCAAATTCAGACTGAAAGTAGGGGACTTTGTGCTAGTTCCGGTGACCAGCTAAGTTTTACAACTCAGCTCTCGGCAAGAGGGTATCATTTGTGTGTGAATTTTCCGATTGTGTTTCAGACCTTAAGAAAGAAAGGCCTTAATGGGTGTGACAGCCCTGATGCTGACGATTACTTTGAGCACAGTCCGCTCTCGGAGGACAGATTCAGCAAACTAACTGAAGATAGTGATTTTATTTTCAAGCGAGGCCCTGTAAGTACTTTTCTTTTACCTCTCCTTTTTATTTGTTGATCCTTTTTGTTAACTTCGTCATCTAGGCGCTCAGCAAGAAGGAGCACAGAGGCTGCGACAGCCCAGACCCTGATACTTCCTATGTGCTAACTCCACACACGGAAGAGAAGTATAAAAAAATTAATGAGGAATTTGATAATATGATGCGGAATCATAAAATCGCAGTGAGTACTAGCGTATGGTTTGTGCTTTTATCTTGTGCATGAAGAGCTGACTGCACACCTTCTTTTTCACAGAGGGTATGACAGGAAGAGGGAAGGGAAAAAGCGCTCTCGTCTTGGTTTTAGGCCATTTTAACATGGTTGGCATCTGAGAGAGAAGTGACGACTTGTTCCAGCCTCACCACTTCTGTGGCTTTCATGTTCATGGCACCTATCCCCCCAGTTGCAGTGTCCTCCTCTCTAAAGTGAAAGAGTCAGTGCACAGAATGGCAGAGACCTCTTTCTGCTGTAAACGTCCAGAATTTTAAATAACAGTCTGCATATAAGACTCCCCGCTCTGTTCATGCTTTCAGGAAGCATTGTAAGTCTTATGGCTTATTATAAAGCATGAAATGATTGCAAGCTTGAATATTTCCAAATTATTTTTGAGTACTTGATATAAGAGTACCTCACTATCTGGCTGCCAGTCTAATGTCCCAGAGTACTAGGTGGACACCTCCCGACTCCTGTTCTTAGCATCAGGTGCCTGAGGAAAGAGGGCCGGCTCCATCTCATTAAGGAAGCGGTGTTCTTGAACTGCTTGTAAAACCAACGGTCAGTTGGCTTTTTCCCAAGCTTGCACATCTCCCCATAATAAAAAATGTTGAGTCCTTGGTCCTTTGGTCGTTTCTGAGAACCCTCTGTAGGATGTACTGGCATGAGTTAAGATAGCTGCTGTGGTCCTAATATTCTAACACTGCACATGTTATGTAGGCACATGGCACAAATTGATTCTATAAGAAGTTCTTTTTTTCTTATACTGTTTGTGTTGTAATTATGTTCAGATTTGCATTGTGTCATGTATAACTTGATTTTTTGAAAAAAGTTTTGCCCATTGTCAGTTAATAAATCAAACTAGGGCTCATTTATAATTTTCCAAACTTGATAGATCAATCTTATGTCTATACTTACTCTTTTATTCATTTTTGGAAACTTCTAATAGAGATGTAATGTTGCATTAAAATGATTTGTATTTAAAATGCTAGTGATTCTTAACTTGGTAGTAACAGTGATGTTTTGTAATGTCTAAATTAGATACCTTAATAATCAGCTTTGACTTCTGTAATTTTGAATTATTTATCAGAAACATAGTCCTTATATTATTCTGTATGTATTAATACATGCAAAATTGTAATAGTACAGTGGGTAAGGCACTTGCTTAGCATGTAACCATCCCAGGTTTGATCTCGTAACCCAGATGATCCCCCAACTACTGCTGGGAGTGATTCCTAGGTGCAGAGCCTGGAATAAGCCCTGAGCACTGTTGCATGTGGCCCAAAAAAGAAAAACAAAAAAAAAAAAAAAGAGAAAAGAAAAATGGTTCATGTCAGACCTCCTCATCTTCAAATACAAAAGAAAGTAACTTACAGGATGGGGGTGTGGCTCGAAAGTAAAATGCCTTGAATGCAAGAGGCCCTGAGTGTGATTCCCTTGCACTGGTCTCCCGCCAAAAAAAAAAGATACTTCTCGGGGACTGGAGAGGTAGCACAGTGGGTAGGGCGTTTGCCTTGCATGTGGCCGACCCGGGTTCAATTCCCAGCATCCCATATGGTCCCCTGAGTACCGCCAAGAGTAACTCCTGAGTGCAGAGCCAGGAGGAACCCCTGTGCATCACCGGGTGGGACCCAAAAAGCAAAAAAAAAAAAAAAGATATTTCTCAACCAATTATTACATAAAGAAAAAGCTTATATCTATATATCACTTAGTAGGCTATTTGTCATCTTCTGCTTGATCAGCTTAGAGTAACTGGAGCATATTACAGAGCGTGAGTTACTGAATTTAATAATCTGGCGAAAATGTTGCTAACGGTGATCTCTGTCCGTTGTTCTTTGTTTGCAGCCTGGTGTGCCCCCTCAGAACTTCTCCATGTCTGTCACAGTGCCTGTGACCAGCCCGAGTGCTCTATCTTACACAAGCCCAGGGAATTCCCTGGTGTCGCCCTCTCTGGCCGCCAGCTCAGCATTAACCGAGTCCAGCATGCTCTCTCCACCTCAAGCCACGCTGCATAGAAATGTATCCCCAGGCGCCCCTCAGAGACCACCGAGCACTGGCAGTTCAGGTCTGTGGTGTGTGGGGCAGAGCTTTGTGCCGTCATTCGTAGTACTGTTCACAATGGGCTTCCACACACTCTGCCTTCCTGTTGGCTCTTGAACAGGGTGGAAAACAAATTTTTCACTTAAGCAGTTTCTTGTTTTGCACCTCTTAACTTTATTGCCCCAATGAGCAAGAGTTACCACTACATGGCTGACTCGATTATGAAGTGGCGCCTGATTCTTCTGGGGCTCGGGCATTGATCCAGCACAGGGAAACAGAGCAAATAACTTTCCATTATCCTGCAGAAACCTTACTGTGGCAGGCAGGAAATTGGATCGGAGCTTCGTGTGTCTGAACAGACTCTGAGCCATTCCCGTTAGATGTGTCCGGCCACGGTCAGGAGGCTTCAGTCTTGCCCTCTGCCCGATGTATTCATTAACTCAGCAGCTGTTTAGTGTATTTACTGCCCCACTGCTGTCGGTTGCCCATTGTTCCGTTCTGACACAGAGAGGGAAATGCAGCCAGAGCATTAGAGACAAAATCACATATCTATATGTGTGTGTGTGTGCGCGCGCGCGCGCCCACACCTGTATCAGATCACACAGTAACCCAAGACTCAGCTGAGGTAGTGTTTCTTCTGTGTTTTCTTAGCAAGGGAGGATGGGTCTCCTCTTCTCAGTCGCCCGCTGATGTGATCAGGAGTGCTGCTTCATGCTCACTATTTGTCCTCTCTCCTGTCATGCCGCTAGGTGGGATGTTGAACACGGCAGACCTCACAGTGCCAAATGGAGCCGGAAGCAGCCCCGTGGGTGAGTGACTCAAGACTGTCCTGTAACCCAGCCTGTGATGGGGCGGGCGAGAGCGGCTTCATCGAAGCATACCATGGGCTCTCCCGAGAGACGCCTGCTCTTCTGCTCTTCCCCTCCTGTGCTCTGTGCTCACGTTTCCCATTGTTCCAGCTTCTCCCCCCTGAACGCTCCCTGCCTCTGTGTCTCCATGGGAGCCTTTCAGAGTCGCCTCAGCTTCCTACTCCCTAGCCACATGTGCTTCTGCTTGTCTCAGACATCCCCCTCCCCTCCACACACCCATCCATCAGAGCTCTTCACAATTCCAGTCCCCTCCTTTGAGGGCCCTGAGGGAACTCCTGGCTTCTTTAATATTAGTAGGATTAATAATTATGGGTTAGTACGCATAGATTTTTAATCACTTAAAATTACAAATTTAAGAATTAAAATATTAGGGTAATACAGTGCTTCGAGAGTTAGTCCATTGCACAAATGACACAGAGATGCTATTCCTTCATGTGCACCTGAACATTTGAAACGTGTCAGGGACCCACGGTTCCGGGGCCTGACATTGAGTGGCCTGGCCTGGAGAGGGCTCTGCCCTCCAAAGGGCCATGCAGGGGGCTGGAGCGGGAGCACAGTGAGTGGGATGCTGGTCTTACTCACAGCCCACCTAGGTTCCATCCCTGGCATTCCATATGGTCCCCCAAACACCACTGGGACTAATTCCCAAGTGCAGAGCCAGGAGAAACCCCTGAGCATCACCAGGTGTTTCACTCTTCTCCTGCCCCCCAAGAATCCCTATCCCACACACCCAGGCTGGACTGGACACACCAGCACTGTGACTGCTTTTGAATTTGTGTCACCTCAGGTCTTGCATCCAGCTAAAGATCTTATATCCTCATTCACACACCTCTGTAAGCAATGGCTTCTCCGTGATGCTGGGAACAGACAGAGGGTCCAGGTGTTCTTGTTGGGGTCAGGGAGAAACCTGCTTCCCCTCTGCTGATGCTGCTCCCTGGAGTAGTGCCAGGAGGAGCATCCCATTTCTGCCAGGATGTGCCCCAGAACCAGGAAAGGAATCAATGATGTGGGCCCAGAAGCCAGGGTCTGGGGAGACCTCCCACGCCGCCACTGGAGAGGACCCAGGCTGCCCCTCCATCATCCCCCATCTGGGAGAGCAGGGGTGGGGCGCAGTTAGTAATTCAGTTCACCAGCGTGAACAGTTGGCTTCAAAACTTGACCCCGCTAGTTTCTTAAAAACTAAAGAATATTCAGAGTAGCTGGTAATCATGAAATTTGAATAAAACTGGCAGCAAAACCAGTTACTAATTGCCAGCTATTTCCACTTTCTTTTGGGACATGGCTGATGTAGGAGTGGGGATGATGTGATCCAAAGCATACCAAGGGCACGTGAGGGTTATGACAAACACAACCACAGACACAACCCTCAGTGCTAGTCAGAATCTTGGCAAGGTGTTTCAGTAATTGTTAAAAAAAAAACAAAAAAACATTTATACCTTTGAGCTCGCTATTCCTATTCCTCGGAATCTCACCTAAAGAAATTGAGCATGGAAAAGTTCATTGAAACTTCTTTTATAGGGTAGTGAATTGTAGAAAGAAAGCAACATACTCCATAATATGAAAATAAAGTCAAATTTTCCACTAAATTCCTCTGTGGTTGTGACTTAAAACTATACAAAATATACAGGTGAAAGCAAAAATTCTTAGAATTTATCATGTTTAAGAAAATTTATCCAATATTATAAAATCAATTCTTGAACTTTGCTTTGAATAATATTTTTCAGAATCTTGAGTTTCCAAAATCCTTTGCATGCCAGTACAGCTTCAGTGATTTTCTGAGTTCAGATACACAGTGAAACATTCCGACATGGCCTGCAGCTTAGCCCAGAGGGACAGTGTAGGACATGGAGTACCCACCAGCCACTGCAGGCACTGCTTCCACTGAACTTAGTATTCTGAGACCTGAAGCCCAGGTTAGTGACGGTAGGACTTTAACTGCAATCAACTTTATGTTTCTGGAGGCATCAGCACACAGTTTGTTCAAGAGCATTTTTATCAGGGCATAATTTTGTTAAAATGTGAAAACACGGGGTTGGAGAGTTAATACAGCAGGCAGGCACTTGCTCACATGTGCCCCTCCTGGGTTCAGGTTCAATTCTTGTCACTGCACAGGTTCCCAAACACCTCTGGGTGTGGCCCCAGGACAAAGAAATAAAAGCCCACATTTAATAATAATCTTAAATTTGGGAACTGATTTAGTCTGTAATTTTATTCTTCGTAGCAACATAGGTTACATACTGAGTGATGGTGTCTCCTTCTTCTTATTTAAAATAAATGAACAGGAGGTAAGTCAGACACTTTGAGGCAGTCCATCACCATGTTCCACAGCATACCAAGTGCACATGAGGAATGTGTCTGAACCTGGCTCATCACCAAGCACTCTGTCATCCTGTAATCCCTCCATGCACTTAGCTCCCCACTCTTTCCTGCAGAGTAGTTCTCATGCATTGCTAGGCTCTGCTGAGCTGACAGTCGTCATAGAAAGAGTGTTCGTGCCTCTTGATCGTCTGTTCCTCTAAATCACAGCTTTGTAGCTTCTCGTGTGTTTCAGAGGAAATATGGCTTTATCCTTCATACAAGTGCCAATCAGTCAGAACTTTTTGAGTTTATCAGAGATTAAGGTCAGACATTTATGCCATCCTGTAGTTAGGAGAAAGTTTCATTTGTACCTGTTTGTGCTAATCTAATCTTATACTGCTGCACACTATGGAGTTTCTGTGAAACTGGCCTGTGTGTGAAGAAAACAGCTAAGCAGGTGTCAGTTCAGCTCCATGGATACCAGGGGGAGGACATTTTTGGGGGGGGGGGGGGTAATAGCATTGTTTTCAAAGCTTACCAGAATGCAGGCAAGTACTCTCTGGGTTGGGAAAGGAGGGTTAGCTTCAATGCAGACTAGGAAGCAGCTTCATAAATTTGGAAGATCAGTTCCCGCAACAAAATTCAGCCACATCGGTCAATTAAAGCTGGAAGGGTCAGGGCTGAGAGGCAGGGCATCAGGGACGGTGCTTACCTCACACCTGGGTTCAATCCCTGGCACCCCAGAGGGTTTCCTGAGCATTGTCAGGTGTGTCCCCCTCCTCTCCTAAAACTGGAAGGTTACTTGGTAAAGTCTAGGAGCCAGTTTGAACAGCCGGGTGAGAATGGGCGGGAAGGAGAGAAAGACAAATCCTCTGACAGCTGCTGACGCCCCTGTACAGTCCACTGAGGGGCCAGCCCCCTTAGGCCCTAGTACTGAGCCCTCAAGCACTGAGATTCCCCCCAAAGTGGGGAAAAATAAATGCTCTCTAAGCTGGCATTTTCCTTTCAGAAAAGAGAAAAGGAAAATTGCACTAGTTAGGATCCAGCAAAACACTGATTGAATTCAGTTGGCCATAGAAATCTCTTAACCAAGGGGTGGGGGCAGTAGTACAGTGGGGAGGGCACTTGCCTTTCATGCGGCCAGCCCGGGTTTGATTCCCCGGCACCCCATAGATCCTCTGAGCCCCCACCAGGAGTGATCCCTGAGTGCAGTCACAAGGTAACACCTGAGCATCTCAGCTTTGGCCACCCCCCAAAAAAAAATGGCAAGATAGTTTAGATATCTTCTAAACTAAATATATTGTAAGCTGAAATAGTGAAGCATCCTTTTCTTTGGCAGATTCTTTTCAGCAGCTTAAATCTGTCATTTTTTCACTTTGGCATTTATGTATCATTACTCAGTGTCCCTAAATGTTTTATAAACTCCCAAATACCTCATTGTTTTCAGTGGTTTAAAATTTTTAAGTTGATACTGTGTGCAAGGCAGGCACCCTACCTGATGTGCTATTTCTCGGGCCCTAAAAATATTTCTATTCTATTCAAGTAGCCTCATAGAATAAAAGCCATCTAAAACCCAATACCGATGCTTTTAGGGTCTGCAGGTATGCACTTGTGGTGCTGTTAACTCACTGCAGTTTTTTAGGGGGAAATCGTTTTCTATTCTCCAAATTGGGGCCAAGTGCAGAACAGACTCTCTGTTTCGGTCAGTCCCTGTGTGAATGTTAATAAAGGATGTGTTTATGTAGTGCCCAGTTCTCATGGGTTCTGGAATTGTCTTTTCCCCTCACACTGGGATGCAACAAATATAACTGACATTCCCATCTGATGGCAGCCACAGGCCACCCACACTCGCCTGCCTGCCTTTCTCACTCACCTTTTCTCTCACTTCCTGTGATGCCTCCCAGTCTCCCTGATGAAGCCCCAGAGCCTTCTCAATGCTTGCCCCCAACTGTGGCATCTGCTCTGCTGAAGGACTGCCAGGAGGGGCCCCTGGCTCCGCTGAGCATTGAGGGTCTGTTCAGGAGTCAGCAGTTAAAACTAAGGGGGTTCTTTTTGTTGGTGGTGCTAGTCCCAGAGATGCTCATCAACACAGTAGCACAGGCCAGGGCACAACGCCGGCCAAACTCAGACACGGGGAAAGCAGCGGGCCTGAAGGTGACCCACCAAGATGGGAAGGAAAGGAAGCAGAGCAGTAGGGGAGTAGCCACTGGCGCTCCAGGAGCCCAGAATAAACACTGCATGGCCAGGAAGCACAAGGACCTTAAAGACCCAGAGGCAGCTGGAGGGAGAGCACTCGGGCTGGCTTGGGAGAAGACATCAGGGCTGCTTCCCCGGAGCCTAGCGGGAGGCTGCTGCTTTCCATATGGATGCCAGCATAACCTTGGGCCTATCCTTCAGTTGTTTCCGGTATCTTCTTCCCCCATGGCAGCTGCCCTGTAAGAAACAAGGCTCTTCCTTCTCAGGCCCCTCAGCAGATCCAAGCCTCGGGAAGGGAGAGCAGTCGTCAGCGTCCTATGTGTTTCAGGCTTTGGTTGGGTTTCTTACGTTTAACCTCACTGTAGCTGCAGCTCCCTGCCAGGGCATTTGTAGGCATTGTGGGCGACAGGGCCTGCGGGAAACGTGCTTCATGTGTATGCCCAAGTTGCACAGTGGTTCTTCTCACGCTAAGGAGTGGCGTTTCTTTTCCCCCAGGGAATGGATTTGTGAATTCGAGAGCATCTCCAAGTTTGATTGGAGCCACAGGTGCGAACAGCTTAGGCAAAGTCATGCCCACCAAGTCCCCCCCTCCACCAGGCAGCGGCCCCCTCGGAATGAACAGCCGGAAGCCGGACCTCCGCGTCGTCATCCCTTCTTCCAGCAAGGGCGTGATGCCCCCCCTGGTACGTCCTTTCTCTTTAAATCAAATGTTTCCTGGGGAGATGGCACTGTGGGGGAGGCATCCCATGTGGTCTCCTGACCCTACCGCCAGCAGTGGTCTCTGAGCACAGCCAAATCAAAACTATTTTCTACATAGTCTGTTTTCCTTGATAAGTTCCTCTGCCTTTTCCTGGTTATTAATTTTCTGTTAAATATGCATTTGAAGGTGGAAGGTCATTCAGAAGGGCTTGTTCACATGCTTGGCATGCTGGAAGCCCAGATTTGGTCCCTAGCATCATTAGGCACAAGCACCAAGCTGGGAGTAGCCCCCCGAATAAATACTAGCACTTGAGGGCCAGAAAGATGGGTACGAGTCACATTTACAAGGCAGAGGATGCACTCCTCCCCACCCCCACCCTTAAAAGCTCATTTATTTCAGAGAAATCAATTTTAAACACTATGAAGTTAGATTTGGGAACGATAGGAGAAAGCACTTGCTTAATTTAAAATTAAAGTGGAATAGGGAGAAGTTACTGTCCTTAACTTTACCAGGCTGAAATCTTTGCTTAGCAGTCTCTCTCCAAACTGATTAATTTTGACTTACGTAATTTTTTTCTCTGTACTTTGCCTACTTAGATCTACTTACTTACACATCTACTTTGATCTGCCTACTTTCACATGCTTTTCCATGAAAAATACCAAATTTTTTTATTAGAAATGCCTATCTAACTGAAGAGAGTGACCGTAGGGTAGGGAAGAATGCATCGAGTGTGACTGAGTTCAGAGTGATTCTCTCTGTCCTTCCTCCTCCAGTGGCTCTGTGACAGGACAGAGGCTCCTCTGGTCCCTTCACAGAGATTGTGTGATTTCAGCTTCATTTGCTTTGGAATCCTTGTGTGTTTTTTTTGAATGATTTTTTTCTATTCCCCTTACCTTGTTGGGGAAAAATTGGTATACATCAGTGTTTTGGTTTGTTTTTGTGTCACACCAAGTGGTGCTCAGGGCTTACTCCTGACTCTGCATCTAGGGTACCAGGGACTGAACCCGGGTCGGCCTCATCCAGGGCAAACACCTAACTGTAGTACTATTGCTCTAACAAGTCTTAAAACCATCCTGTTTAGCACTTGTTTGATTGTTGATGCGTTCATTGACGTGACAGGTGTTTTTCACTGTGCAGCTGCTTAATTCCCTGGTGCGGAGGGTAAATGGAAATGATGCTTCAGGCTTTAGATAATCTGCATTTGTCTCGTGCTTTGTAGTCTCAGATCTCTTTATGGGCATTGTTCCCTTGAATTATCAGGCTGGGTCTTGACTAGGCAGTCCTGAGGACAGTGAGGGAGAAACCTAACCTACAGAAGAGCCAGGACCAAACTCTGGCAGACAAAGAGCGAAGCAGCATGTGCCCACCCGGGACCCAGGCCCCTGTGCCCCTCCTCCCACTGGCCGACCCTTCCACAAGGTGCCACCATTTTTGCTGTGTCCGGTTGTTCTGCTTTTGGCCTTTTTTTTTTTTCTAATTTCACAAGTGAAACTTTTGAATAACGGTCATGGACTCATTTCATAGCCCAGCAATGAAAATTCACTGATCATGGAGCGCAGCTCTTGCACCCATAGTTCACAGCACAGTCACTGCGGATTTGGTGCCAAAATGGATTGTGACCACTGTTTTTACTTTGTTTTGGGTCCCCACATGGTGGTGAGGGTCGCACCTGTACACCAGGCTGGTGGTTAAGTGCTGAGCCCCAGAGGACTGAGGCCCTCAGGCCCTGGTGGCCTCCAGGGCTGCACTCAGCACTGCTGGGAAATCAGACACTAATGGCCATACTGTCTGCTGGACCCTAAGGGCGTCTTGTCCACTGGCTCTGCATTATGTGATCTAAAAAACGTGCTTGCAGGCGAGAGCTAGCACAGGGCCTTCAGTGCATCTGCTCACATGCGAAGCATAGCGCCAGGAGTAAACCCTGAGCACCATCCAGCTGGGCCAGATTCCCCCACCCCAAATTGTGGGCCTTACTGGGAGGGAAAGAGGTACAGCGATTATATAGTAAAACACAGTGATTGTTTTGACTGCTGTAAATAATACTGCTCTGAACATACAGATGCAGAACCTGGGATAAATAAAAGCCCGAGATGATCCGGAATCATGTGCAATTCCCATTTTGCTGTTGTGTGGTGTTTCTGCGCCATTCCCGGAGACTGCACTCCTCCACACTCCCACCGAGAGTGCACCAGAGTTGCTTTTTGTCCACATGCCCCCCAACATGTCATTTTCAGTCTCTCCTGCCGGCCACTCCCCATGTGACGTGGTACCTTGAGAGTGCCCCCTCCCATGTCTGTGGCCTCGGGGCCTCGACCAGAAGTGGCCACTCAGGCTTTCACTCCTGGAACAGGTTTCTTTGCTGTGGCTGTTGTAACCCTGGTAACAACTCGGAAATGTTTATTGTACCCTAGTACAATAGGGAAAAAGAGGGATGAATAGGTCATTAGAGGAGACAGAATTGGAAAAAACCGTGTCATAGCTCAAGAAATGGAAGCAGAAGAGGACAATAAGCCAGCAGAAGGAATGATGTTTTTAAATGGCAGAGTGGTAGATTTAATCTAACCATACAGATAATCACAGATGGGGTCATAATCATCAGCTAAAGCCAATCTGTGACTTAAATAAAAAAAACTCAGTTTTCTCAAGGCCTCTCTGACAGTCACCAAGATAGAGCTTATTTTGTGCCAGAAAACAACCCTCAAGGAACTGAAATCCTAGAGCTGTGGACATGAGCAAGAGGAGAGAAAAAGAGCAGAAATTCGTGAAACTTTAACAGTCAAAGGAATCAATCCACAGCTGCTCTTTTAAAAAGGTCACTAAAATGAATAAATTTAAAGTCCAAAAGAAAGACGATCCAGGTTATCATTGTCAAGAATAAAAGAGGCGAGTCATAAAGCCCAAAAGATATTAAACATAACAAAGATCACTAGACACACATCTGTTCCAGCTTCGATGCTATGGGCAGGCGCATTCCATGGAAACAAACTACTGAAGTGAGTTACCCACACTCATTGAAAGAGAAATAGTTCATCTGAGTGGTAAATATCTTATTAAAGACACTGAAGTTTGAAAATCTTCCCAGGAAACACTCCAGGACCAGATGGTTTCAGTCAAATAATTGAGGAAAGAAATGACACCATGATCTTTTTCATAAAATAGACATGAAGGGACCACCCCTAATGCATTTTAAGTGGACCAACAGCAAACCCTAATGCAAAATCAGAATAAACAAATCCCTTCTAGTTTCTGTAAGTTACAAAAGAAAACTATGGGGCTTAGGAAGTAGCTCAGTGGATATGGTGTTTGTTTGCCTTTCAGGTGGTTGGCTTGGGGTCGATCCCCAGCACCCCCTTATGGTCCTCTGAGCCCTGCCAGGGGTCACAAATAAGCAAAGTGGGAGGGTTTGGGGGACGAGTGCCACTTCAGATGCTTTCAGACATCTGAAAATCGAGCTCATGCAGGAGTCAGTGCTTGTCACGTTCCAGTGGCACCTGGGCACAGAGCACACCCCACGTTTGGGTCTCACTTCCAAGGGCATCCCAGAGAGGGCCCTAGGGTGCTTGGGAAGAGTGACTGCAGGAGGCACTCAGGCAGGTGCCAGGTCCCCGTGGGAAAGCCACACCAAAATGTCTCAGGGACCTGCAAAAGAGCCACGGACCAGGACAGTCTGAGCAGCTGAACAGCAATGGTAGCACAACAGTAGCGGAGATCAGCTCCCCCAGCTCTCTGGTCCCTGGTGTTTTCTGCCCCCAAGAAACCAGTAGAGGAAGCAGGAGTGACTCTCCTGAAGGATACTCCGAGTGGAGGAGGAAGACCGTGTGAGCCACCATTAGAACACAGCCTCGTGTCGCAGGCCTGGGCCATAAAATAGCATACTCAGATGACTTTAACCCCCTCCCCTTGCATCCCCCCCTCCCCAAGACATTTCTGATAAGAAACGGTGATCTGAGAGGGGGACAGTCTGAAAGACAATGTCAGGACTAGCCAGGGCCAGGGCCAGGGCCCTGGGAGGGTCCTCAGCTCCGTGGTTGGTGCTCCCAAGATGGAGACGCTCAGATGGGCCGGCTTCATCGAGGCACTTGCCTTGCACACGGGGTGGCTGCATCCAGTCCCAGCCCTTCCAGGATTGATCCCAGAGCAAGGGGGTGTCCAGTCCCCTGAGGAATTAATGCTCAGTCCAGGAGACTAAAGAAACAGTCACCCAAGTGGTGGGTGCACCGCATTTTCCCAGGGACAGGGTCTGTTCTGTGAGGCCGCCCACTTCGCAGTGGCCATCTAGAGGTATTTGAGAATGCAGTTCTTTTTTTTAAGGGGTTCTTTTAATTTGCAATGTTGTTAATGATATTATTATTGTTAATAATCATGCATACAGTGTTCCAACACTAGGGCATTTTTTAAGGACATAAAAGATATTTTGTGTGGAATCAAAAATATCCATAATAACCAAGTAACACCTAGAAAAAAAGAAAATTGGAGGCATTACATTCCCAAACCTTAATCTTTACTACAGTGGAGTAATTAAAACTGTATGCTACAGGGACAGAGACTTTCAGATCACAATAACAAATTTGAAATTCCAGAGATAAACTCTTAGGTGGAAAGTTAATTTATAATAAAGCATGAAGTGTACAACAAGGAGAGCTTCTTCAACAAATGGTGCTGAGAAAACTTGATAGCCACTTGCAGAAAGGAAATGATATTAGAACCCCACCTCACATCATTCACAAGAGTTAATTCAAAATGGATAGTACACTGTTTCTATAAAATGCATTGAGAAACATAGGCAAAACTACAGGATCTTGAACTCAGAAGAGCTGTCAATTATATAACTTCACTGGAGAATGCAGTTATTTTAAAATATGTATAACAGGCCCCCAGAAAGAGCTGGGGAAATGGGGAAGTTATTAGAACAATCACTTAGGAACTAGATGTAGAAAAGCCTACTGCTCTCTTTTCTGAAATAAAACTCAAGAAAATTTGGAACCAGAGTTGTAGGACAGCGGGCAGGGCGCTTGCCTTGCATGGGGCCAGCCTGAGTTTGATCCCTGACACACATACAGTCCCCAGAGCCCCACAGGGAGTGATCCCTGAGCACCACCAGGTATGGCCCCCAAACCAAGAAAACCCGAGAAAATGTTAAAAATCATGCATATTGCAAGAATTATTTGCAAATTTTCGAATATTTAGGGCAGATTACAATTCAGCATTTGACAGCCTGTCAAGATGATCTTGTTTTAGGAATTCTGGAAGCATCTCTGTCATATACTCAGTGTGTTCTTTAAGCTAGTCACACTCTTGAATGATCCAGTGTCTTGGTGTGTAAATTACTGCTGGAGATAAAGATAATTTGTGAGACAGTTGGAAAAAAAGCAAGTGGAGGGAAAAATTCAGATTCAAAAGAAAACACAGACTTGGAGGAAGAGTCTGACTTGGGACCTTTATCAAGAATGTCCCTCACTGACAGATTCTGATTAAACTTTAGCTTTAAGACTGTCTGGCCTTCCTCACTGAGATGAAGCAGCAGTTTGTGGACCTCAAAAACTGCCTATTGGCGAGGGAGGATCACGAAGAGGGACTTAAAAACTAGTTGGGGGGTTGGAGAGATAGTTCAGTGGGTTGCTTTGCGTGTGGCCTTGCAGGAACTTGGTGGTTCAGTTGCTTGCATGCGACTGACCTGGGTCTGATCCTTGGCATCCCGTACAGTGCCCTGAACACCACCAGGAGTAATTCCTGAGTGCTGAGTAAGGAGGAAGCCTTGAGCGCCGCTGGTGTGACCCAAAAACAACAAGAAAAGCTATTTGGCTTTAACATGCTTTCATAGTTTTTATGTAAAGTGCTGAGTTTTTTACCCATTTGACTAAGCTCTTTCAAAAGAAGGGGATTTTTTAACAAATATTTTTGGAAAAAGATCAAATAATTGTTTTTGTCTTTTCCACATCCTTCTTGTCACAAAGTGCTGGGGGGGGCGCTGGAGCAATAGTACAGTTGATAGGAGGTTTGCCTTGCACGCAACCGACCCGAGTTCGATTCCCAGCATCCCGTATGGTCTCCCGAGCACCGCCAGGAGTAGTTCCTGAGTGCATGAACCAGGAGTAACTCCTGTGCATCGCTGGGTGTGACCCAAAAAGCCCCCCCCCCCAAAAAAAAAGTGCTGGGGATGGAACCCAGGTCTCATGATGCAAGACCCTCCCTTCAACCACCAGCCACATCCCTGGCCCTTTAGAGCTTTGTCAAACATACACACATGTACATTGAGACTGTATTTAGATTTCTAAATACAATACTAATTTTGTGGTTTAAAAACATAACAATTTGTTATTTTAACTTTTTGTTGTTGTTGTTTTTGGACCATACCAGTCAGTGTTTAGGACTTACTCTTGGCTTTGGCTCAGGGTTCACCTTTGGTGGGATTTGGGGCCCATATGGGGTCCCCCCAAGAAGATCAATCTAGGTCAGGTGCGTGAGGTAAGCACCCTACCCTCTCTGCTAAGTAGTCCTACTAGCGTGTTTTCCATTCAACACTATGTTTGAGATGCATCTATCTGATGGAACCTGTGACCACAGTTTGTTTTCATTGTGGTGTATCTTTATGGAGGGGTGTGGTGCAGTACCTGGCTCTGAGCTCAGGGATCATGCCTTGTGAGGCCAGCTGTCTTATGTGCAGTGGTGCACATGTCCAGGTGGACAAGAAAGTCTCTTAGCTACCGTGCTATCTCTCCCACCCTGTAACAGTGATCTTAATAGTCAATATTTCATGCTTGGCCCAGATCCATCGTACAGTGGGTAGGGCATTTTAGATGGTCCCTTGAGCTCAGCCAGAAGTAAGCCTTTAGCATCACCGGATGTGGCAAAACCAAACTGAAACAACAAGAAGAATATTTCATGATCTGCTTGTCCATTCTTCTCCAGAGAGATACTCGGTTGCTTCCAGGTTCAGGCTAATAAAGACACTGCTGCTATGAATTCTCATGGTGTGTGACCCCGTGCACACATTCATGTTTCTCCAGTTATATGTAAATAACTCTCAAAAGAGTTGTAAAAACTTACTTTTATGACAGTTTTCTTTCTCTATTTGTTGTTGTTGTTGTTTTTGGTGGGAGACATACCTGGCAGTGCTCAGGTGTTACTCCTGGCTCTGCACTCAGGAATCACTCTTTGTAGTGCTGGGGAACTTGATGGATTGCCAGGGATTGAATTCGGGTCTGCCACATGTAAGGCAAAAGCTTTACCCACTGTATTATTGCTCCGGCTGTACGAGTGTGTGTGTGTGTGTTTGTGTGTGCATGTGCATGCGTGCTTCCTGCTAGGGTTTGAGGATCAAACCCTGGGCCTCACATGTGTGAGACATGTGCTTGACTGTGTAGCTTTCTCTCCCACCGAAATCAAGATTTTTAATTTATCATTTGTTTTAGCAGAACAGCTGTTCTTTTCATAGGATGATGATGATGATGATGATGTTAAAAGTTTATGCCACAGCTGATGAAGCAGGGGTTAGAAGAAGCCGCTTATATTCTGACGGTTTTCATCTCAGTCAGGGACATCTTTTGGCTTAAGGTCCGTTGATTGAAAATGTGATTCAGTCCTATTGTCCTGGTAGCCAGAGGATTAGGGGATTAATTTGCTCTTACAAATCTAGTTTAAATTATTCCTATTGGCATCCCAGGGGTATTTAAAGACCATATAATTGCATTTTGGAAGAATAATGAATTTTATAAACCAGGTTCATTCTACTCAACACCTCTTTTTCTTTCTTTCTTTCTTTCTTTCTTTCTTTCTTTCTTTCTTTCTTTCATTCTTTTTCCTTTATGGGTCACACTCAGTGATGCACAGGGGTTATTCCTGGGTCTGCACTCAGGAATTACTGAGTGGTGCTCAGGGGATCCAGGGGACCATATGGGATGCTGGGAATCGAACCCGGGTTGGCCATGTGCAAGGCAAACACCCTACCCGCTGTGCTAT
>JAOXYA010000458.1:3320-14731 GCA_028565675.1 Sorex palustris | reverse complement strand
TTTAAAAATTTAAAAGAAAAATATCTTTCAATGTATGTTTCACTTCAATATTCATCAATTTTGATTAATCTCTATATTTAGTTCCATGTTTCTATTTTTTCCTAAGAAATAGGAAAACCAAGGTTATATATGATACTTATGTTTCCTGAAATCAAATACACTTGTCTCAATTCTCCTAACTGAGAAAGTGCCAGGTGTTGTTGCTTTTGTGTGGTGCTTCGCTTCATGGAGGCAAAATAAGAAAGGTGGCACCAAAAGTAGAAGATGAGGCAGATAGAAGTGGAATCTTCTCCCCCAGGCATATTTGGGGTGGGGAGGAGGGAGGAAATGTTAGCCACAAATTAATCAGGCAACCCTCAAGTTATTTTTTAAACATTAATCACCCCCCAAGAGTGTGATCACAATTGTTATTTTGCCAGTTTTAAAAATACATTTTATAAGACTTTTCCTAAGTGCAGTATTAAGCATGACAAATGAGTTTCATTTGACAAATTTGGACTACCTTTACAGAAGAATTGCTCACTGCCACACAATTATAACTGTGTGACTTTTGACATACCAAATAATTCAATAGTGTCAAAACCTTAATTTGGATTCATATCTCATTGAACATCAGTAATCAGAGGATCTAAATTCTTTCACTTTTGATTTTTGAAAGCTCTGTCTGAAGGGCTTATTATGATGGAAATTAAGGATTGGAAAAACTTACCATAAGAAAGTATTAAATTTTGAATAAAAAGAAGCAAATTGTAAACATCATATATGATTTCATCTTTTTGAAAAACATGTATGGTGAAGGGAGAAGGCCAGAGAGATAGTACAGCAAATAGGGTTTTTTGCCTTGCATATGGCTGACCCAGATTTGATTCCTAGTGTTCCATATGGTCCTCTGAGCCCTACCAGGAGTGATTCCTCAGAGGAGTCAGGAATAAAATGAAATCTGTGGGTGTGGCCCAAATAAACAATATGTGTATGAAAAGTTATAAAAAAATGACAAAAAGTAAGTACCAATGTTACTAGCAGCCTTTTTAAAAAAATGTATAATGGGAACAGAATGACTTTGGAAAAATAGATTAA
This sequence comes from Sorex palustris, assembly GCA_028565675.1. Taxonomy (NCBI): domain Eukaryota; kingdom Metazoa; phylum Chordata; class Mammalia; order Eulipotyphla; family Soricidae; genus Sorex; species Sorex palustris. The sequence goes on along the minus strand of JAOXYA010000458.1, from coordinate 13,654 downwards.
ATTTTAAAATAAATAATAAAATATGCAAAGTACCAGGAACATCTTTGGGCCACTTTATTGTGTTACCAGATATCAGGTGATACCATAATACTAGATTCCTTGATATATTCTGCCTTATAGAAAGTTGGCATGTGTGAATTCATGTGAATATTTTCTTGCACATACATTCTAGAAAACTTAAATATAAATCACATGGTGTTCAAGAATATCTTATTGGAGCCAAACCTTAGTTCAGTAAATCATCTTTAAATTCGATACAATAAATTTCACAGAACTTTCATGTGGAGATATCTCTGTGTGTCTGTCAAAAGAAATAAATAAATGAAATTCAGATTCATGTGATATCAAGGGTAAACTTTGAAAACATAATGGTGGGTTTGATAGTCCTGATAGTGAAGGACGAATACAGTATTACCCTATTTATATGAGAAACCTAATAATATCTTATTACAGCTCTTGTACCCTAATTATTATTAAATATGTTACTTGTTTTTAAAGCACCATTAGCTTAGTTGAATATAATAAAAATATTAAAATAATTGTAACATTGAGATACCCTCGTCTATTTGTGGAAAAAGATCTAACCTATAACAAGTTAAATATGTAGCAATGGAACCTCTAAAAATGTTAGATAATCTAAGTGCTAAAGGAATTCAAATGAAGTAAGAAGTTTTTTGGTTCTATTTTGTTTTTCGGCCTCACCTGACATTGTTCAGGGATTACGCCTGACTCTGCATCTAAGAATTACTCCTATTGGTGCACAGGGAACCATATGGGATGCCAGGGATTGAATTTAGGTTGACTTCATGCAAAGCAAGTACCCTTCCCACTTTATTATGTCTTCAGCCCTAGTAAGAGGATTTTTGAAAATTCCTAATTATCTTTTGGCTTTATGGCTAATTTTTCACATTTGGACCTTTACTAGTGTCAGTTTTACTGCACATGCATTTTACAAAAGCCATTATACCTTAGCTTTGTGCAATGGTTTCTGTCTCAGTATTTATATATGCTCTGGTATTAATGAGTTTTTTGAAACTAGAAGCATGTGGGAAAATCTTAAGGTTTATCAATGCATAAGTAAACATGCTTTCAATTTATACAGAAAGCATTCCAATTTTGCATTTAGTGAAATGGTAATGAAAGTGTTGTTTCACTAACTGTGACTGTACAACACAAGACAACAGAATGTTGAACTAACATTAAGACATGTATCTTTGCCTATTTTTAACTCCCGGAAGCCATATTACAGTCTAGGTCGTTGTACAATCAGTGGTCATTAAGAAAACAGAAAGAAAGAAAAAGAAAGTTAAGAAGGGAAAGAAAGAAAGAAAGAAAGAAAGAAAGAAAGAAAGAAAGAAAGAAAGAAAGAAAGAGGGAGGGAGGGAAGGAGGGAGAGAAGGAAGGAGGAGAGAAAGAAAGAAGTTAAGAAAGGAAGGAAGGAAGAAGGAACGAAGAAAGAAGATAAGAAAGAAAGTGAGACAAGGATGAATCTTAGATAAGTGACATTTTCAGTTTGAGGGGGAAGGAAAAGAATGGGTAGATCAAACACTGACAAGTTTAATGGCAGTAGCAAAAAGGATAAATATAATAATAGTTCATGACCAACTTGGCTTTACCCCAGGACTGTGGGACAGGCTTAGCATGAAATTATCAATTCATGCTACGTGTGCCACCCAGGGGGAATGGGGAGGGGGGGTGGAACAGGGGAACAGGGGAATCACTCCACTACCTTCACCAAAGAAATAAAAGAAAAAAACTTTGGATAACATTCCCCATTTCGTTTTGAAAAGCCAAACTCTCCGCATGAAGGAACAGGAGGCACTTCCTGCACGGATAAAGGTGTGGACCAAACGCTTGTTTACACTGAAGGCATTTCCTGTAGGATTTGGACCAAAACAAAGATGCCCATTCTTACCACTTCAATTCAACACTGTATTCCTCGTCTAAGCTAGCCCTGCACGGCAGGAAAAAGAAATAAAAGGATTAAGGATAAGCAAGGAAGGACAAACGTGTCATTATTTGCCACTGATATCGTCGTCGTCTTCAGAGAAATACGCGGGGACACCTGCGCTATGGAGCGTGGAAGTTTGGTTCTTCCGAAGGAGGAACGCTGATGACCAGGCGCTCTCCTTACTGGCTGAAGGGCTGGACAGGGCCTCACACTCGGGACTGCACACAGCCCAGCACCAGACCCATGACACCGATGTGGACGTGGTCTCCCTGCTGGACTTCACCATACTCAGTGCTGGGGCCCAGAGATCAGACAGGGGTTAAGGCACCTGCAAGGTGGCCAGCCCTAGTTTGGTCCCCAGCGCTAGGAGGGGCCCCCAGGCATCAACAGGTGAAGCCCTGGAAACCCCATGGAAACTGGGGTGGTCCGGGTGATCCCTGACACCTCAGGGTCCAAGCAGCACTGGCCCAATTGGCCGAGAATCACCAGGAGAGCACCCCAAAGCCTTAATCCCCCCTAAGCACCCCTAAAGGAAAAGACACAACTTAGAGGCTGGAGTGATAGCACAGTGGGGAGGGTGTTTGCCTTGTACGTGGCCAACCCAGGTTCGATCCCTAGCATCCCATAGGGTTCCCCTGAGCACCACCAGGAGTAATTCCTGAGTGCAGAGCCAGGAGGAAGCCCTGAGCATTGCTGGGTGTGACCCAAAAACCAAAAAAAAAAAAATTACTTCAACCAATGTGGGAGTTGCAAACAGTCCACTCAGGGATTCCCAGGGAATGGGAGAGAGACAACCAGCCTGGGGAGAACCAGGGCCCCCACCCCTCCAGAAGCAGGGAGCCAGCAGGCAGGAGGTGCAGTGAGGCTGTGGCCTGGGCACAGGGTCTCTGCCCCTAGAGGCAGGACCTCACAGAGAAACCTCTGCCCTGCTCCAAGGCGGCCCCCTAGCAGTGACCGCCGCTGGTGACCTTCAAGCATCTCTTGTCCTTTCTACCCTAAGCTGGTGCTTCCCCAGCAGCCTGCGAAACGAATTCTCCGGCCGGCCTCTCCTGGTGGGTTTTAACCAAGGCATGGGTCCAGCTCAAGACACGGACCCAATTCCTGCACACCGAGCCTCCCCAGTCCGACCTCCTGCCTCCCCACATCCCCCCAGCGTTCCTCCGGCCAGCCCAGGTCTGCTGCAGCTGACAGCTAAGCTGGTGGGGGTGCGAGTGGGAGGGATACTACAGCCCGATGGACAGGGTTGAACAGTGTGGAACCCTCTCAGACAGAAGCCATTTTTTTTTCTTTCTTTCTTTTTGCTCTTTGGTTTGTTTTTTGCTTTTGGGTCACACCCAGCCGATACTCAGGGGTTACTCCTGGCTCTGCACTCAGGAATCACTCCTGGCGGTGCTCAGGGGACCATATGGGATGCTGGGAATCGAACACGGGTCGGCCATGTGCAAGGCAAACGTCCTACCCGCTGTACTATTGCTCCAGCCCCTCTTTTTGCTCTTTGGGTCACTCCCAGCAATGCTCAGAGCTTCTTCCTGGCTCTGCACTCAGGAATTAACCCTGGCAGTGCTCAGGGGACCCTATGGGATGCCGGGGATCAAACCCGGGTTGGCTGCACGCAAGGCAAACACCCTGCTGTGCTATCGCTCCAGCCTCTTTTTTTTTGGGGGGGGGGTCTTTTATTGCTTTGTTTGCAGTTCTGTTGTGTTGTCTGCATACTCCCATGCAGTGCTCAGGCGATCCGAGGGCCCTTCTCAGTGACTTGAGGGAAGGCCTGATGTGGGGTTTTTCAAACCCTGTGCCAGCAAGGACCCTCAGGGACACCCTGGCAGTACTCACGGGCCCCTGGGGATGCTCGGGAGGCTGAGGACCCAGGACCAAAGCAAGGCAGGCTGCATGCAAGGTGAGCACCGGAACCCCTGCGCTCTCTCCAGCCCCTGCAAACAGAAGGCTCTGACCCAGCACAGGGCCCGAGATTCCCCTCAGCCGCTGACTTCGTGTTTTGGTTTGGTTTCGTCTGGGGGGCCGGGGAGGGGGGGCACACCCAGGAGTGATGGGGATGACTAAGATGGCATGGGGGACCCCGGGTGCCAGAAATAGAAAATACGGAGTTCCCACATGCAAAGCCTATGCTCACTGTGGAGCTCTCGCTTGCTCTGTCTGTCTCTATTTCCCTCTGTCTGTCTGTCTGTCTGTCTGTCTGTCTGGCCCCCCAGAGTCCTCACTCTTCTAGCTGCTCTGTACCTGCCAGCGCCAGCACCTACATCCACGCACCCCTGGTGGGAATTAGGGCTCTCTGGTGAAGGGAAACCATCCCGTGAGCAGAGCTTCGGTGCAGTCAGGAATCGGTCCTTCTGCGAATTGAAGCGTTTCTCTTCTGGGTGTGTGAGCCAGCAGGGCCAGGGCCAGCTCCCCGTCTCCCCGTCCCATCGACAGTGGACAGGTGCCTCGTGACTTCACGTCCTCGGCAGCATGTGCTGGTGTCCAGCGGAGGGTTTCAGCCGCTTCCACAGACACAGAGTCTCAGGCTGGTTTGGGATTTTCACCTCCTCCCGGGAGCCGACGGGGCTGAACCCCTTCCCACTGGCGTTTACCACCCGTAGACCTTTTGGTGACACGTCGACTCAAATCTTTGGGCACTGAAAAGCGGATTTCATGTTCCTAACTGGTGAATTTTGAGCAGAGGCTACAGAATACATACACAGCAGGAGAAAATGGGTTTTCATTCTTTTTTTTGTTTTGAACCACACCCGGCAGTGCTCAGGAACTATTCCTGACTCTGTGATTAGGAGTGAACCCTAAGGGTGCTTGGGGGACCACCTGCAGTGCTAGGGATAGAACCCAAATGGCCACAAACAAGGCAAGTGTCTGACCCTCCGTCCTATCTCTCCAGGCCTGGAGTTTTTCATCCCTGGAACAGCATCGTTCACAGGTGTTTCCTTCTGACAAGGTCTCCTTTCCCCTTCTACCCACTGGGTGCCAAACTAAAGCACCCTTTGGTTAAGAGAAGACTGCGGGGCTGGATCGACAGCACAGCGGGTAGGGCATTTGCCTTGCACGTGTCTGACCCGGGTTCAATTCCCAGCATCCCATACGGTACCCCGAGCACTGCCAGGAGTAATTCCTAAGTGCAGAGCCAGGAGGAACCCCTGTGCATCGCCGGGTGTGACCCAAAAAGAAAAAAATAAAAAGAGAAGATTGTGAAAAATTTCTCCAACATGTTTTCTAAACTCTTTGCAACTTTACCCCTATGCGTAGGATTCATTTTGAGTTCCTATTAGTGAAATGGGTGAAGTTGACACCATTTATTTTTTTCACGAAGAGTTGCTCGGAGGCTCTATCACCACACTGCACATGGTTTGGCTCCGTCGAGTCTCTCATCCATGACCCCTGAGCCCTTGACAAGACTCAGTGTCCTTGCGTTGCCCTCTCTGGGCTGTGGACAGCATCTGCCCTCCCACCTACCCCCAACCCTCTCCCTGTCCTGCTGACTTAAAGACTGACATCATTAATTCAGTCATGACGTGTCCACCTGGCCAGGCCACTGGACACAGCTATTTGGTCAAACCTGAGTGTATGTGCTGTTACAAAGGGCTTTCTAAAAGAGATAAATTGGTCTGTTTTACATTTTTGTTTGCTTGTTTTTGAGCCAAAACGGCAGTGCTCAGGGGTTACTCCTGGCTCGGTGCTTAAGACTCACTCCTGGCAGTGCTCAGAGGACCATATGGGATCCCAGGGATTGAACCTGGGTCCAGCGGCATGCAAGGCAAGGGCCCTCCCCTCTGTACTATTACTCTGACCTCCAACGAGATGAACATTTCAACCAGCAGATGAAGTACCACCACCCCCCTCCGCGGGACACAGAGACATGTGGCCACCTTTGGGCTCAGTGGACAGTGTCCTTTTGGGACAGCGCCCCAAACAGCAGTGTGGCAAGGGCAGGGGAGAGCCTCTGTAGGAGAACTGACATTCGCCCCAGCCTTGACCCATCCCCCACACAGGATCCCGTCCCAGCCTGTGCTAATGGGGTCCAGGGGTGGGAGTGATAACTAGAAATCAGGCCAGCGTGTAGTGTGATTCCAGATCGAGACCCAACACTTAGGTTTCGCCCCCGACTGCTGTGTTCCTAGAAAAAGCCTGTCCACTCCCTAGGGCCAGCTGTCAGCACCAGCCTCGGGGCCGGCCTCCAAGGTCAGCAGCCTCTGTCCAACGGCTCTCGGATCCACAGAACCACTCGGATGCATCCTCAGCAACCAGCCGGCACGGATACCTCCTCTCCGCCCCGTCTCAAGGCAAAGAAGATGGCCATCGACAGAGCTGACCTTCCGTGCCCAGCACCCAGGTAGCTTTCCCACAGGTAGGTGACACTCCCCATGAAGGGCTTCCTGCGGGGAAGAGCGGTTCACTTTGCCACCCCTGCATGTAGAATGGAAAGTCTGGGTGGAAACGCAAGGGGCAGGCCCTGATCAAATATAACTTGAAGGGGGAGGAGGGGGGGTGGAAGGAGCATTTCTTGGCAACATCTGATGAATTCACATTCCTTTGTTGGAGGTATTTCTAAGCAAAACCTGTATTTCCACCGGCCCTGCTTTCCCTGGGCACCCATTCACACACACGACAATATACTTCAGTCGGAGCCCGTAGCCAGGGTTTACCTAGGAGAGAGGCCTCAGCTTTAACAAGGGGAGAAAAAGCCCACAGAACACAAAGGAAGGGCTGGAGGGCCAGTGCAGCGGGCAGAGTGCAGGCCTGGCATGGAGGAACCCCAGGTCTGACACCCAGTACCACATGGTCCCCGGAATACCTCCCAGAGGGACTCCTGAGCACTGAGCCCAGACTGGGCCCTGAGAACCACGGGGTGACGGTCATGGTCACAGTCCTCCTATTATTCATCTATTTGCTCAAGCGGGCCTAGTAACGTCTCCATCATGAGACTTGTTGTTACTGTGTTTGGCATATTGTATATGTCACAGGTAGCTTGCCAAGCTTTGCCGTACGAGCAAGATACTCTCAGTAGCTTGCCCGGCTCTCCGAGAGGGGCAGAGGAATCAAACCCGGCTCAGGTGGACTGGCTGTGCGCAAGGCAAACGCACTACCCACTGTGCTATCGCTCCAGCCCCACAGGGTACAGTCAAAGAACAAAAACATTTTAACTGAATAAAAACTATTAAAAAATCAGGGGCAGGAGCAGTAATACAGCAGGGTGGGTGTTTGCCTTGCACACAGCCGACCCAGATTCAATTCCCAGCATCCCATAAGGTCCCCCGAGCACCGCCAGGAGTAATTTCTGAGTGCAGAGCCAGGAGGAACTTCTAAGCATCGCCAGATGAGGCCATCTCTCCAAAATAATAAAAAATGTTAAAAACTAAGATGTAGGGCTGAATACTCCTACATAAAAAAAAAAAAAAGATGTAGGGCTGGAGTGATAATACAGCAGGTAGGGTGCTTGCCTCTCATATGGCCAACCTGGGTTTGATCCCTAGAACTGCATATGGTCTACCACACCCCACCAGGAGTGATCCCTGAGCAGAGCCGAGAGTGAGCCCTAAGTTCTGCTAGGTATGATCAAAAAATGCATACCAAATTAAATTTCAATCTGGTGGCTGGAATGACAGCACAGCGGGTAGAGCATTTACCTTGCATGCGGCCAACCTGAGTTCGATTCCCAGCATCACATAGGGTCCCCTGAGCACCATCAGGAGTAATTCCTGAATGCAGAGCCAGGAGGAACCCCCGTGCATCTCTGGGTATGGCCCAAAAAGCAAAAAACTCATAATAATAAAATAATAAATCTCAATCTGACTTTAGTGACACCCAAGAAAAAAACTAAGACTTCCGTCTTGATTAATCTCCATTTGTTCTTTTCCTGGGGTGGGAGTGGGCTGACCCCTCAAACCTCCCAATGACACTCAGACATCCCCTCTGATACGATTCGACCCTTGCCCCTGGAGGTTCCCAAGGTCTCTGTGTTTCCAAAAGGGTCTGTGTCCTGAGCATCACTGGGTGTGACTCAAAAAGAAAAAAAACTGTCACCAAACTTTCACAGGCAAAGGGTCAACTCAAGGACAAAGCTGGAGCAATAGCACAGTGGGTAGGGCATTTGCCTTGCACAAGGCCAACCCAGGGTTCGATTCCCAGCATCCCATATGGTCCCCTGAGCACCGCCAGCAGTGATTCCTGAGTGCAGAGCCAGGAGTAGCCCCTGAGCATCGCCAGGTGTGATCCAAAAGAACAAAAATGAAAACAAAAACAAAAAAAAGGACAAAGCACCTAGAAGAGCAAGAAGGTGGGGGGTAGGGGGAGAGGGGGGTCATAATTTTCTGAAGGATTGACTGAGTGGCACTGATTTACTATAGGGCTTTCCAAACCAGGCGACTATATCTCCCCAGAGGGTGTGAAATAATGGGGGGGGAGGGAAGGCCAGTAACCTCAAATATGGTTGAGGAGTTGCCGTCTCTTTGCTCACCAAGAAGGTGACATTTGGAGCGGTGAGTCACCTTCCTTTTCTGGAAAGGGAGCTGTCTGCCCCTTAAGTGCGGGCACCTCTGCTCAGCCCATGACAGCTGGATTCTTCTGCATCTCTTCATTCAGCAGAACAGAGTGGTTTGGGGGCTTCTGGGCAGTGCTGGCAGGGAGAAGCGGCCTCAAACTCATGGGCACCGGTTTTCACACCTCGAGTAAAATCCTTGGAGTGGACTGTGTACCCCAGGTGCCCACAAGTGGCATGTGTGAGTTTGAGTGTCGTCCTCAGGCCCCCAGCACCCATGCCTCTCTGAGACTAGCCCCTATGTGTGGGTGGGTACCCGGCCGCCCGCACCCAAGTCGGGTGAAATCTCACTCGGGTTCTCCCGTACAGCTGTGACGGCTGAAGGTATTTCTAAATGTTGGTCACGTGTTTATTTTCTATCAGTCTCTCTTCTTTGGTCAAGACTCTGCCCATGGGGCCCGAGCAAGTCGTAGCAATAGTAAAGCGGGAAGGGCGTGTGCCCAGCATGTGGCCAACCCGGGTTCGATCCCCAGCATCCCGTAGGCTCCCCCGATCCCCCTGGGAGTGATTCCTGGGTGTGGAGCCAGGAGTCAGCCCTGAATACAGCCAGGTGTGGCCCCCAAACAAAAACAAACAAAAATGAAAGAGTCAACCCAAATATTTGTCCACCTCTGATGGGGCAGTGTGTTTCCTTGCTACCAAGTTGTGAAAGGTTCTGTTTCCATGTGACTTAAATGAAGTTTTAGAAAGTCAGAACTCCCAAAAGACTGAATGGCTCTACCATTTCCCATGCCTCCTGCTTCCTAAAAACCACGAGGCTTTGCCATAATAAGTTTGATTTTCTGGTCCTATGACTGTGGATTGTAAGTGTTTCTCAGTTTTTACTCCCATTTTAGAGTGACTAAAATGAACTGGACTTGGGTAAAAAGCAGTTATTTTCCCCCTCCTTTGAAAGCCTAGGAAAGTTTTTCCCTAATTATTATTGCCAGAACCATTTCTGAATTCTGAAAATAGAACTTTCAAAAATGTACCCCTTCTCATAACTGGGTTCCTGCGAATTTTAAGTTTCAGATTTGGCTACATTGATCCTCTAGTAACTGGTCAGTTTCAACTGTCATTCATCGGAATCTAAGAAGAGGTTTGAGAAGCATCTCCTTTTCATAGATTGTACCTGCAAGGGAAGTGGCCTTGTCCAAATAAAACAAGGGTCAAGTTGACATGAGAGAGACGACACCATTTCTCAAGGCCACACATGCCCTCATTTTTACCCTGAGTCTCCTTGAATGACTATCAGTCCCTATAAGGTTACTGGAAACAAGAAATGATTCTGTTGTTTCCATCAGTATGACCAGAGAAGAATGGTCCTCAGTGCACTGGGCAAAATTGGCTACAACTTTTACAACCTCAGAGCCAGCAGTGGATTTTGTGATTGCCATTGGACATTCACATAACAGAGATGAACATCCAAACTGACTGTCAAAATCTGCTGTGTAGTGCTGGAGGAGTCTAAGCAACTCCCCACCAAGGTGAGCAAGAGTTTAAAAACAAGGAATAGTGCCTGCACACAGCAGTGAGATGAACAAGATGCAGATATAACAGGGAAATATGCCCATAGGCTTAGAGATAAAAATATATCAGTGGGCTGGAGCAATAGTACACAATGTGTAGGGAGCCTACCTTGCTCATGGTCCCACCCCATCCAGGGTTCCTGAGTTATCTCTATTTATTTGCTTTTAGGGTAAGAGTTTGCCCTGACTCTTTCTAAGGGGATTCAAGACTGCTTCACTGTTTCTAGCACCACTGGCAAATTCCCTTATAATCTGTTGGCAAAAAAACAAAAGTTTCTTTGCATACATTAATGTTTATTAAAGTTTTACTTAAGATTATTTAATTTCCTACTTT
>JAOXYA010000435.1:0-14732 GCA_028565675.1 Sorex palustris | reverse complement strand
GGGGGGTGGGAGGGATACTGGGATCTGTGGTGGTGGGAAATGGGGGCTGGTGGAGGGATGGGTACTCAATCATTGTATAAATGAAACCCAAGCACAAAAATTTGTAAGTCTACAACTGTACCACATGGTGTTTCACTAATAAAAAATTTTAAAAAATGAATAAGGCCAGGTTCTCTGGGACAACCCTGTGAACTCTAAGGTCCAAATAGACAAATGAGTACTGACACCAGCCATCCTAACTTTATCTGGGGAATCCAATGATGAGCAGGGAAGGACATTTCTACCCACCCTTGGCAGCCAGTTCACTGAGACATAGGTTTGGGCAGAGATAAAGTTTTGAGGGAGGTGGTCGCTGTCATATCTGAGATGTTGGGGGGCATTGGGCTACACCTGGAAGTACTTGGGGGCTAATGATGGCTCTGTGCTTGAAGTGACCCCTGGCAGAGATCTTGTGGTGCTGGGTATTAACCAGGGCTTGTCACATTCAAATCAAACCCCTTAACCTCTGTTGTAGCTCTCTAGCCTCCCAATATCTCTTCTTATGACTACCACCGTGAGCCTAGACAAATGATCCGACTTCTTGGGCCTTCCTTCCAGCTTTCCCACCACCTCCCATTTGCCCCTTGAACCTCCACCCTATTCTTCTGATGGGAGACTTAGAACAAATGGGACCTTGGCTCAGTTTTCATCTGGAGTGGTGTGGCAGACCCAAAACACTGTCTCCTTCAAGGCCAGTGCCTGTAAGTCAGGGCTTGTCTCTCATGTCTGGGCCCCTAGGACTGATCAACCCAAAAATTTCTGTGATAGGTCCTAGGTGAGAAGTGCAATAAGTGAACCAGGTGGTTATTGAGTCTGGCGGCTTCCAAATCTGGAATCTAAGCTTCAGGAGAACTAAGGAGACAAAAGACTGAGACCATTTGGCTTCATGCTGGAAACCACTCTGATACCTGCCTGGCACTGAAGAAACTGCCAAATATACAAGAAGCTAAACTCTGTCATAGCAGCACCCATCTGCTCCTTTCACACAGATTCCTATGGGATTTGAGAAGAGGGTTTGTATAATGATCTGGCCTGAGTTGATAATAACAGAGATGTCCCAGAGGAGAAAATTCAAGCACAGAGATTGGTTTCCATATCAGGAATCAATACTCAATCTCTGTTGGTGAACAGTTTTCCCCTCAATGGTGCCTGGACACGTTGTGCACCGGGTCCTGGCAGAGGTGGGGTGAATGGGGTGAAGGATGACGGGCACATGGAGAAACACTCTCCGGGAGCAGCTGATGGCTGTTCACTTTATTGCCAAATATGCACATATTTTATAGGGGGTCTCAGCCTAAGAGGATAGTCCAATCACAGAAAGTTTAGCATTATTGACCTCTCCAACTCTGATTTGCCCCAGTCCAATCCCAATCAAGGCTAGATGCTGCAGTTAGGATGACTTACTAAACATATGTGACAGTTTCTGTGTCTAGGGCTCATATGACTAGAAGGTCCAGTGTGGCTCAAGGCCTAAAACCCGCTGCTGGCTGACGCCCTGTCCTTGCCAACTTTGCCGAGATACTCCCTCTTGTGAGGCTTTGCTTCTGGGCCACTTTGCAAGGTCAGTTCTTATCTGCACCAAGGTCTGTCACCATGCTCCACAACTCTCTGCCTATTTTCACCAAGCTTGTGTCCTGGAATGTGTATCTGGAGTCACCCAGTGATCCTGAGTGCAGGAGAATGCCTGAGAAATTGTCTTGGTCTCTCCTTTGGGGAGACATGCAGACCCTGACATAGGCAGCAGGCCAAAAACCTGCATGGCTCCATGGCCACCCAGCCCTCCATGTCCGATGGCTCATGCTGGGGTCCTCCTGTGGCTCTGCACTTGGGGGTGGGATAGGATACACTTGAATCCTGATATACTTAAATGCCTTTTATCCATCAGATTGCTGCAAAGAAAGGAAATACGCACAACCCACTCTGTCAGGATGACCCCTGGAGGCAAAAACCCAGTGTTGCTGGCTTCTGGGGGGTTATGTAGCTGGAATGCAAACTCTACCCTTCCTGCTGCAATGCCCGGAATCCTCTCCTGGATTCAGCTTCTCATCTGAGAAAAGGGTCTGGGACTGAGAGTCCAAAACAGGAGAAATGTCAGTGACTTTAGGTGATGCTCAGTGGGAGAAGGACTCGGAGCCAGTCTGTGGGACCTCCACCGTCAGACAGCCTGGGTCCAAATCCCTGCTCCGAGCCAATGTCTTGAACTCTTTGTGGCTGCTGATCTCTAAAACTCAGGGATGAAGGGCAATTTCAGGGCTAGGTTCGGATTCTAATGACGTAGAGCACCACAGCCGGCGGGAAGCGCTGAGGTGTGCGGATGGAGCCCCTGTGGCTCACCTACTCTCATTATCTACTTTTACAAATGTGTTGAGGGGAGTCAGAGACTGTCTATGGAGAGTCTGAAGTGGGAGAGATTAATGCAAACCAAGACTCCAGTGTCAACATCAAGCTTAATTGGCTGGTCCTTCGCTGCTGTCAAGCAGAGCCCAAGCAAGTGTCAACCTGGCGGGGCTCCCTGCACAGGGCTGGCCAGTGAGTGCTCCTCTGTGTCCAGTATCAATGGTAGCCAGCATTGAAATTATATTGCTATTGATCTAAAGAACATTTTATCGATAATACACGGGCTGGGGTGCAGGGAAACTCTTAGAAAAATGAACCCATTATTTTTTAACAATCTGTTGCCAGACTGAGGCATGGCTGTTTATGCAATTCCTCACTGGTGTAATGTTCTTCTAAAGAAACTTCTGGAACATACTGATGATTGGGAGAGCACCGCAGCATCATGGACAGTTTGTCATGGACCCTCAGGGCCCTTTCACGACTGTTCCTGGAGCTCTTTCTACAAGCCTCAAAACACTTTCTCCCTCTTCATTATTTGTCTCTTCTCCCTCTACTCTGTCTCTCTGTTTCTGGATCATTCTGAACATTAGGGATTGATTGTGAAAACACCAGTTTGTGAGACTCTCCCCAAAGATCTTTAATGGGGTAGCAGCACAACTTCATCCAAAGTCATTGCCTCCTGGGGCTTCCCCTCTACTCTCTGCTCCTGGATCAGACTCCATTAAACATTATTCAACTGAATCAACATTGTTGTGAACTGTGCAGAAAACTTGGGGCTTGGTGAAATACACACAAGGATATCTCCTTTGAAATCTTTCCCAGAATGATTCCATTGGCATAAACACCCAGGCTCATAGGGACCCTGTGCCCAACCTCAAGGAGATGCGAAAGTTTGTCCCCAGTGCTTTCAGAAGGCTCTCCCTGTATCTTGAGAGAGAAAAAAACCCTCAAAGGACCGGATCCAGGAGGCAGTATTAGCTAGTGGTGCAGCAATTCAATAAGGATCAAATTGTTTCTTCAACAAATGGTGCTAACACAATGGGAGGGATCTCCACACGCAAATGACTGTTGTTGGACTCTTACTGCTCCATATACAGCAGGAGCTCAAGAAACCAGTGTCTTGCATGCAAAACTGTACAGCTCTTATAAACAACAGTGGGTATAAATCTGCATGGCTTTGATTTAGACCATTTCTTAGCTCAGACATTAAAGAAACCATCAGTGGGAAATAAACTAACTCCAATTGATGACTTTTGTACTTCAGAGAATGCCTACAGCATAGGAAAAGTATATTTTATATTTGAAAATATCTGATATTATACTATAAATATAATTTTTCATCATTTATTATTGAAATTAGAACATCATCACCTAAGCCTGACATCTTCCCTTGGGAGACTTTGGCTGTTAGAAATCAGAAGGCCACATTGATAGACCCCTAACCAACTCCCAACAGGTCTCCTTTATCAAGTTCCCATTAAAGATGTGAACCATTATGCAGAGGTTGGGAAAAGATCTAAAGATATGGATATATACATCTAGGATCACCTTTGGACTATTTGTCCTACTGGAATGTTATTCAATCATGAGAGAAAAGAAACCCTCTGCCATTAGTGACTACATGGATGGAATTTGAATGAATTACTTAAAGTTAGACAAATCAGAAAAAGGTAAAAGCTGCATCTTACCCTTTTTTATCTTAAGAAAATGTCAAATGATAGAAACAGCAGAAAAACATTTTTTTCAGCTGCAACAAGACATAGGAAGAGGTTGTTGAGTGAATAAAATCTCACAGCTGTAAGATAAGGAGGGTCTGAACACCTGAGGTGGACTTGCTGACCACTGTTGACTGCACTGTGTTATACAATCACATTTTTCCGAGAGTACAAATTGAGTGTTGACACACAAATACACACATACGAACATGTGTAGTTATGGATGTGTTAACTAGTTAGACATAATCCCTTCAAAATATATACCTGTGTCACTCATCATGATAGACATTCTTAGGTATTTATGATTTTGTCAATAATTTCCCTGATAAATTTTTGGGGAAACAGAAACACAAGGCATCTTTTTATATTCACTAGATGACTGGAATCAAAAAAGGCAGACACAACATGAGGAAATGAAATAATTGGAATCTTCATATAGTGCTAAGAATATAAAATATTCTAGCCTCTTTTAGAAATGATTGGCAGAAAATGAGTGAGACATAGAATTTCTGTAGTTACAGTTCCACTCTAGAGAACAGAAATGTATCACCACATGAATATATATAATACTTGCATCAACTTCACAATAGCCAAAGGTGAATGTTTATCCCAGGAATAATGGGTAAGTAAGGAGTGGTCTAACATAATACAATTGAGCCATAAATGGAATAAAATAATGGCTGTTCAGTGGGAAAGACCACATAGAGCAGTGGAGCACTAGATATTTGCACATGTATGAAATATCCAGAAAAGGGAAATCGAGAGAGAAGGCACATGGTTGCCATCAGCTGTGTGGGACAGACAGTGAGTTGTTGCTGAAGAGGCATGGCAGTATCTTTTGAGGTGGTAATTAAAGGAAGAGGTAATTTTCACCATATTCAGGACCTTCAACCTCTCTTGTCATAAATGTCATTCTTGTTCAGTCTCTATAGAAAACACTATGGAGATGTCTCAAAAAATTCCAAACAGAGCTTCCATATGATTCAGCAGTTCCACTTCTTGGCATCTATCCCCAGAGTACCAAAGTGTTCATTTGAAAAAAATTGTTCCTGGCAATGTCATTTATAATAGCCCAGATCCTGAAACAGCCTATGTGCCCCAGAAAATACAACGGAATAAAGACCATTTTTGCCTAAACATGCAGTGGAATACTACTCAGCTATGAAGAAAGATGGAATCCTGCAGTTCACTGCAACTTAAAGATGCAACTGGAGGGGATCAGGCTGAGCAAAGTGAGTCAAAGGATATATGCCAAATGATCACTATGATGTGGAGTTTAAAGGAACATGGTAAGCGAATAAACAGTGGCCATGATAATGATCCCTGGGTGTCGTCCACAGAACTGAATTTGATGAGAGGTGGTTAGTGGGCGGTGAGGGGACCTAGAGACAGTGGTGGAGGACGCTGAGATCATGGTGGTGGGTGTGGCGGAGCAACATTGTGTATGTGTTGGAGACATTTGCAATGGATTCTACTAAAAAAGCCACTTCACATCCCCAGGCAGTCCTCTTCGCACCCATGTGGGTGAGTATCTCACGCCTTTTCACAAATCTTCAGAAATTGAAATGATAGGGAAAAATCAGTCTTAGAAAATTACAACCCATCACATATAAGATGGCCACGTCATTGCCTGCCTGCATGGAGACTCAGGGATGGGTGTGAAATGGCTCCAGCTGCTCACTGAGATGCCACGCTGGCAGACACAGCTGGGGTTGAAATGATGATTTGGTCACCTCTGCTCTCTCAGCGCTGGCAGCTCTGGGTGTGCTCAGTGGGAGAACTTTGTGTCCTCAAAACATCTAGGACAACCTCTCACTATGGCCTTGGTACTGGAGGCACTAAGCAGTTTGCCTTTGCCTCATCTAACCTCAGTCTTCACCCAGGCTTCTGACTTCTTATGGGAGCTGACAAGGGGCAGAGTGCCCCATGGTGATACCCTCTTTTAGATGTGTTTCAACAGAGAAGAAAAGGTGATGCCAGTGTTTATAGATCCCTAACAGCCACCTAGGGTTGAAAGATTAGGGATAACTCTCCTAGCCTTGTACATAGCCAACCTGGGTTCATTTTCTGCCATCCTAGAAGGCACCCTAAGCTAAGCTCAGAGCCAGCAGTAAGCCCTGAGCATCAGTTGGTGCCTCCCTACCCTCCAATCTGTAATTGCTATAGTACAGTCCTTTATTTGCCAGAGCAGAAGACTGAGACTTGGTGGAAGTGGTTGGTGGGGTGATAGCAAAGTTGATTTTGCAGTGGAGGGACAGATAGTAAGTGTAGGGAGGAATACAGGCAGGTCAAGCTAATCTCAGGAAATGTGGAAGGGAGAGAGAAGGGACAGCACCACCCTCTGGCCTCATGTTTGCTGATGGTGAATTTGATGGTGACATGTATCACCTCAGAGATTGCAGGAGCCCAGGCTCTTTAGGTGAATGTGACCTGCTGTCTGAACCCACCTGGGTCCCAAGGGAGGCCTCTTTTCTGCTCCCTCCTCTGCTCAGAGCTGGACAGAAAATGAGTAAAGTGCATAAGGCACTTGCAGTTGACATGGGTTTGCTCTTCAGCAACACGTGTGGTTTCCCAGCACTACTAAGAATAAGCACAGATGGGGCTGGAGTGATAGCACAGCGGTTGGGAGTTTGCCTTGCATGCAGAGCCAACCCTGGTTTGATTCCTAGCATCCCCCTTGGTCTCCTGAGCACTGACAGGAGTAATTCCTGAATGCATGAGCCAGGAGTAACCCCTGTGCATCACTGGGTGTGATGCAAAAAACAATATATATGTATGTATGTGTGTGTGTATATATATATCCCAAACAAGAATAAGCACAGACGGGTGTGGCCCCAGAAAAAAAAGTGAAAAAAAAATGAAGCACACCAGCCAGACTGGTCCTGTGCAGACCAGTCTGTGTCCATGCTCCTTCTCCAAAGCTGCCTCTTGAGATCAGAGTTGTCCCACAAGCCTTCCTTCTTCTGCTTGGCCCAGGAAACAGTATGAACTATTCAAGTCATTTGGATAAGCTTCCAGGGCCCAAGCCAGTGTGCTCCAGTGCCATCCCCCAACAGTCTCAGGGCCTCCACTGTTCTTCCTGAAGACTCCCACTTGCTGTTCTCTCCAGTACACACACACACACACACACACACACACACACACACACACACACACACACACTGCTCCTGGCTGGAATTTTGCTTTTATGGGCAACACTATTTTGCACCCGAGAGAGCGTCTTGAAAAAGCCTTTTTGCATCTCCTTGACTATTTTTATTTTTCAATCGATTTATTATAGCTTAGGTACTTACAATACCATTTAAGCTTATGGCATGCCTTTCCCTCCACAGGACATGCTGTCAGTGTTCTCTACAGCTCTCACCCCTCCATGGGGCTAGGGCTGGCACCTGACATTGCAAAGGCTGAACTGTGCTCTCTGCCTGAAAGATTCCACCAAGGCAGACATAGCCCTTCTGTTTCTTCAGGACAGATTGTCATGCAACCTGTTTCAGATCCTCAGAGGGTTTCTAGGCATAGTGTATAGACACCTTGGCTCCCTGGTCCCTCAGGGAGAACCCAGAGACTCCTACACCTAGAGTTTCTCTGCAGAAGAAATCTGATGAACAGCACGAAGTTAGATTAAAAAATCCTACATTTTTTTGCTTTTTTTTTATCACACCTGGTGATACACGGGGGTTACTCCTGGCTCATGCACTCAGGAATTACTCCTGGCGGTGCTTGGGGGACCATATGGGATGCTGGGAACCAAACCCGGGTTGGCCGCATGCAAGGCAAACACCCTACCCACAGTGCTATTGCTCCAGCCCCCCCAAAATCCTACATTTTAATGGATTTTTTCCTTTTCTTTTTTGAGCCCCAGATTCCTCCTGTCTCATTATTCTCCCCCAGTCTTCAAATCCTTGATGCAGTCTATGGGTAAAGCTAATCTCAGGCACAAACTCATGATCTCACATGAGAAGTCTCTTTTCCAAGACCAGCTTCTCCTCGGCTTTTTCAAGCTATAAAGATCTTGGCCCCCCTCTTGGCATATATGAACTGGGGCCTTATGCCCCCTTTGCATCCCCAGAATATTACAGAGGAACTCTGGGTAAAAAGATGCATAAATTGGAGATCATAGCATATGAGTGGGGGAACCAAGTGGTAAGACAGAAAAGAAGGAAGGTTAGAAACAGGGTCATGGTGGAGAAAAGGTCAAACCCAACACTCTATCCCAGGGCACTGCCTGCCTGCTCCATCAGGTTGGCTGCTCCTTGGTTCTTTAAACCCCTGCACGCCTGAGAGTGACTTCATCCCTGGCAGACATGGGTCCTGCGTGGCCTTGCTTTCTGTCTGCACTGCCTCCAAAGGAATGGGGATTATGTGGTGGTGGCTTGTTGGCAGAACTTGTACGTTAAGGGAGAGTGCACTGAACACCGAATAGGAATATTAGATTGGGGTTCCCCTCCTTCAAGAAATTACTTTTGTGACAGGACAAGTGCCCTTTCCTATTTGACTCCCTGTGTGCACACGTGAGAAGTGTAGGTTGGCGGGGCTTGGTCTTTACAGGTTCTGTCCATACCGAGCAGGAAGCAAAGAGTCTTCTACTGGACAAAGCCCAAGAGGCTGCCTGAGGGCTGGAGCAACTTCTCAAATCTTTGGCATCCTTCCTCGAAGGTGCTGAATGCAAGGGAGTGACCCGGATCCAAGGAACAGGATCCAGGCTGGCTCTGGCAGTGATGGCTACATGCACCAGGAGGCTCGGGAAGATGATGTAATTTCCCTCCACTTAACTCTCAAAGGAGACCCCCCCACTTCCTTCATTAGTTATGACTCATTAACCAGGAAGTGAGTTTTATTCTAATTTACATGATCAAAGTCAGAGATATTTTGGGGTGAAATTCAGGATACAGTCTTTTGTCTGAGAAAACAGACTATTGAATGAACTAAATCTGTGGCAGTGAATCTGCAATCTGTGTCAGGAACCCCTTGAAGGAAAAGGACTTGCTCAGTTCTCCATGGATTCCTCTCATCTGTGACTGGAGAGTGGGACAAAGTGTAGCGCCTGCACCATTTTCCATCATGGGCAGTGCTGTTCTGCACCTGAGAAAGAGCCTTGAAGAAGCCCGTTTGTCTCTCTCTTACTATTTTTTTTTCTTTTTTTATTATTTTTTTCTTTTTATTAGTGAAACACCATGAAGTACAGTTTTAGATTTAAAATTTTTTGTGCTTGTGTTTCGATTATACAATGATCAAATACCCATCCCTCCATCAGTGCCCACTTTCCACCACCATGGATAATATCCCTCCCACCCCCATCCCTCCCATCTCACCCTGCCTCTGTGGCAGGGCAGTCCCTTGTGTTCTCTCTCTCCTTTTGAGTGTTGTGGTCTGCAAAAGAGGCTTTGAGTACCAGCCCTACTCTTTGCCAGACCCAGGTTTGATTTGTAGGACCACATAGTCCCCAAGCTCTGCCAGATGTGGCCCAATCATCCTAACCTATGCCTGTGGGCCCTTCTGCTGAACCACAAGCTGGTTGGTTGAGAATCATTTGTGGGTCCTTACCCCAACTACACACTCACCCTCTCTTTGCCCTGTATAGTCTGTCTTGTACCAATGACAGAAAGAAAGAGTTATCACCATGCACAAGCTAATTTCCAGGAAGAAATAAAGACTAAAAAGTTTTGTATGGCCTAAAGCATATTTTCTTTAGGCAAATTGCCTATGCATTTTTAAGGAATTCTTTTTAGTTGATATCTTGATTAATGGTAGCTCTGCAGACAACATTTACTTTAAATGTCCACATTCAAAGTTATAGAGCAATGACATTAATTCATTTAATGAGATTTAATTTGCTTATGCCAGGTCTTGCCTTAGGCAATAAGTATTCCAGTAGAAAACATGATCCAAATACTCTTCACTTACTGATGCAGATTAGATGGATTTCATGAAAGTAACCATTTGATAGCCTGAAAAAAAAATGCAGGGTAGATAAGACTGTGTGATGGGGAGAGATCTTAGCTTGACAAGATTATCTGTTCAACTCCTTCCCATTACAGATTAGGAAACTGAGGCACACAGAAATCAAATTTTTTATACCAGATACTCTCGTGCAACCTCAATATATTTATTATGAAATTATTATCTTATTTTGTTGTATTATTATGTTTCTTTATTATGGAATTGTATGTATTAAACCAAACGTTGGAGGGAACATTCATACAGTTCACAATAGTTGCACCAATTTACATTTCTTCGAACAGTATTCAAGGTTTTCTTTTCTGCACATTATTGCCAACATTTGTGTTTTTTTCTCTTTGGGTCACACTTGGTGATACTCAAGAGTTATTCCTGGCTCGGTACTCAGTAGTTATTGCTGGCAGTGTTCAAGGAACCATATGGGATGACAGGGATCAAACCTTAGCTGTGTGCAAGGCAAACTTCACACGGCCCAACCTGCTATACTACCACTCCAGCCCCGATTCATATTGTCTTGTATTTTTGGTTTCATGTACTGTTTACCATGTAGAATTTGGAAAAATATTTATTCATTTTCTCTGCTCACTCTTTCCTCAGATTATTTTCTTATTATTAAGTTATATGAATCCCCTCTCTCTGTATATACACTTTTTTTGTTTGTTTTATTTTGCTTTGAGATCACACTCAGTGGTTCTGAGATTGTACTTCCGGCTCAGGGATTGCTCCTGGAAGTGCTAGAGAACCATATGTGGTGCTGGGGATAGGACCCAGGTTAGCCGTTTGCAAATACCCTACCTGCAGCTCCTTTCTATCTATTTTGAATATTAACATCACATTTATGATTTGCAAATATTTTCCCCCAATGTTTTTTATTTGTAATGACATAGAATAAAAGAGGTTTTTTTATATCTTCGAGGGATAACTAACAGGGGCAAGAGAGAAAGTACAACGTGCAGGTCACTTTCCTTGCACATGACTGATCCCCGTTAGATCCCTAGGATGTGGTGCCAGGTGCTTATCTAGGATTGATCTCTAGGCACAGAGCCAAGAGTGACTCCTGAGTGCAGTCGGTATCCCTGACCAACAAACAAAGAAAATCCAAATGGTAAATCATATTTGAACTTAAACACAATGCTTAAGAAGCAACGCAAACCAAGATCAAGGCACCCCACTCATGCACTTTAAAATAAAACTTATTATATGTGTGAATACATTCATATATGTAAATGTTCTACAAAGATTATAGCATAGTTTAAAAGGCAATAATTATGATAATTCAATGATTAAAAGATATTAGAAACCAGAGAAGGTTGGAGTTTTAATTAAAATGTATCTAACTACCTCTAGCACTAAAAAAAACTTTGCATTGGTCAGTACAAAGTTATCCTGGAGTCTGAGGATAGTACAAGTAAGCTGCTTGCCTTGCATGAGGCAGACTCAGATTTGATCCTTGGTACCTCATATGGCTCTCTGAGCCCCACCAAGAGTGCTTTCTGAGCAGAGTCAGGAATTAGCCCTATGTGGCCCCAACCCCAAAACAAAGAAACTGTTCTAGTCCCCAGAAACATTTTTCTCAATAAAATATTTTTAATTTTAAAGCAATTTATTTTAATGTAAAATAAGCTACACCTATTGATACAATTCTAGAATTAAAAGTAATCAGACAGCAAAGCTGTCACTGTCACTGTCCTCCTGTTGTTCATCAATTTGCTCGAGTGGACACCAGTAATGTCTCACAACAAATTGTGAAACTTGTTGTTACTGTTTTAGGCATATTGAATACGTCACAGGAAGCTTGCCAGGCTTTGCACTGCGGGGAAATACTCTAGGTAGCTTGCCAGGATCTCTGAGAGAGGCGGAGGAATCGAAACTGGGTCAGCAGCATGCAAGACAAACGCCCTACCTGTTAAAATAAATAAGTATAAAATTGATTTATGTGAAAATTGTTATATCTGACCATAGGGTTGTTAATTTATTTAGCTGCTTGCTGTTTTAGAAGATATCATGCGGCTGCATGCAGCATCTCAGTCCAGATACTTCAGGATCTATGATCCAGGCCTAGGAGCCAATAGGAAATAGTAGTGGGAGGTGGCCTTGACTGCCAGGTATTCTGGAAGTATGGGGGCTGGGGAGGCTGGCCTCTCAGTTATGTAAAACGCACCGAATTTCTCAGCCTATACACCAGGTATCTGAAATTATTTTCATATTGGTGTCTCTGCAGAGAATGTTTATGAAGCAATGGAATTGAGTCCTTAGTGGGGAGGTGCAGATGCCAGAGCTTGGGCTGGGCAGTACTCGGCTTGACGGCCTCTTGACGGTGTGCCTTGGAATTTTTAACTGTCAAAAGAAACAGACCTGAAGGTGACACAGAGTTTGGAATAAGCAGGCAAAACCTTAAATAATATATATGTATATATATATATGTATATGTTACTGACTGGATTCCACAGGACGTCAAAAGACCGTATGGCCGCCCACCTACAAGATGGTCAGATTTCTTCGACAAGACCCCTGAACAATCAGTTTGAGGCTCTTCGTGTTACTAGAATGAATAGAAGCCATTGGGCTACACTAGCATGCGACAGGGACAAATGGAGATGTTGGTGGAGCCCACTGAGCAAATCGATGAGTAACAGGAAGTCAAGTGATCAAGTGATATATAACACATATAAATAAATATTATATATATAAAACATGAGTAGTAGGATCTATTTGTATCTACATATTATATGCTTAACTGCCACTGTGTGGCAGTCACCATAGGGACACCTAAGGGTATAGTGAGGGAGGGGGACTCATGTGTACTGGGGCTCTAAGTCCCATGTGTGCTGGACATCTGCTCTACCACTTGAGTTACCTTTGCAGTTCATATAGATATAATTTTTTCTCACTTTATTAAAACATCAGGTTTAAAAGTTGTTTATGATGATTTGTTACAGGCATTCAATATGCCAACCCCAATCTCACCACCACTGTCACCTTCCTTCCACCATTGTCCCTATTTTACTGACCACCCCTCAAGCCTGCCCCCATAGCAGGCCCACAATAATTTATTTTATATTGCTTGCTATCACTAAATGGCTAATGGAATGATAAAAAATATTCTAGTAAAAGAAAACTTGTGAACAATTTTGTATCTCACCATGGGGACATTAAGTTCTTGTCTGAGGGTTTACGAAGCTATTGTTTCTGTTTGTTGAGATTAGTTGGATTCTATATTACATTCTCATCCAAACTGGCATGCTCCTACTGAGATGTTAGTATTGAAGAGTTTAAAGACATTTCTCCAGAAAGTCCATATTATTTAACTATGCACTCCAACTGGAGAATTGGGGTGTGGTGCAGCTGCAGGGACTTTTGGAGGACAGGAGCTAGCCTGCCTCTCTCCAGAGACCAATGAGGAAGTCTCACTCAGAACTAGGCATTCATGAAATTTTTGCAACTAATTGATCTCTTTTGAAATTTACTAATTAATCTCTGGAACAAGGCCAGTAGATGAGTTTACATGGAGGTGGGGGTGGAATGTGGATATTCATATAGATATAGTTTATGAAATTAGTTTCTAGTGGTGAAGGGTAGGTCTCCTGTGGGTCATCAAAACATTTATTGCCATTTAACTACTTAACACATGGCATGCATGAATAAAATTTCACTTGATAACTTGACATTTCATTACTCATTGATTTGCTCCAGCAGGTGCCAGTAATGTCTCCGTTCGACCCTGTCACGTGCTAGAGTAGCCAAATAGCATCTACTCGCTCCAGGAACACGAAGAGTCTCAAACCATTTGTTCAGTGTCTTGACAAAGAAGTCTGATCATCTCATAGGTGGGTAGCCATGCGATCTTTTGACATCCTGTGGAATCCAGTCGGTAATGGCTCTAGTCCAGCGGTCATCTCTAAATTGCATTATGTGTCCAGCCCATCTGATTTTCTACACCTTGACAAATGAGACAGCATCCCTGATTCTTGATAACAGGCAGATTCTTTCTTTCACTTAAGTAAAGGGTGATACTCGAAGCATAGCTCTTTTGATTACTCTTTGGGAGTTCCGGATAGTGTGCTCATCCTGTTTTCACAGGGCCCAGGTCTCTAAGGCATATGTTAATGCAAGAAGAATGAAGTGGAAGATTTTTCATCCTCTTAGCTATTTCTTAGACACTCTTGAAGACGTTCCAAGCCACTCTCTTCCTCCTGTACAACTCAGGGGCGAGATCATGTTGACCTGTTGACCTAGGTACACATAAATGTTGCATTCAGAGATGTTTATTCCATTGAGAGTGAATGAAACGTCAGGAACAAGTCCATTTCTCATAAACATTGTCTTCGTGAGATTCAGCTGTAGTCCGACCTTTCCACACTAATGGTCGAAGTTGGCCAACATTTGTGCTGCTTGGCTGATGTTTGGTGTTATTAGAACAATGTCATTAGCGAAGGAGAGGTGTTGTAGTTGCTGACCGTCTATCTTCACTTCCATTCCTTCCCATTTCAGTCATTTCATGACGTTGTTGAGGGTGGCACTGAAGAGTTTCCAAGAAATGGTATCACGCTGCTGAACCCCTCTCTTGACATGGGTGATCACTTCCTTGCAGAATGGTGAGATCTTGGTTGTGAATCTGTAATACAGCTCAGGAAGGAACCTGATGTATTGATTTTGAAAGCCCTGTTTGGCTAAGGCTTCGAT
>JAOXYA010000426.1:0-14732 GCA_028565675.1 Sorex palustris | reverse complement strand
TTCCTGAGTGCACGAGCCAGGAGTAACCCCTGAGCATCGCCAGGTGTGACCCAAAAAGCAAAAAAAAAAAAAAAAGACCACTCATTTGTGGGGCATGGATGTGGCTCAGAGATAGGGCACTGGCCTTGCATATAAGAGGCCCTGGCTTATTCCTCAACAATTGAAAAAAATCATGATTTAAAAATTCTCCTTACATGTTAACCTTTTTGTCAGTAATATAAGTTGCAATCTTTTTATACTCTTTATCTTTTTTTCTTTTTGCCATGCCAGGGTCTCATACATGTAAGGCAGATGCTCTATCATTGGGCTACAGCACAAAAGCTTACAGTTTACCTTTTGATTTGCCATTTGATGAGAGAGAGTTGAGTCACTTCCAGTGGTTTTCAGGGTTTATTCCTGGCTCTGCACTCAGGGACCACTTCTGGTGTTGCTCAGGGGATCATAGGGTTGGAACCCTGGGTCAGTAGCATGCGAAGAAGCCCCTTACCTCCTAATATCCCTTATCTCTCCAGCTTCTCGATTTGCCTATTCTAAAATTTTAGGGCCACCTGATGATGCTCAAATGCAGTTTCTGACTCTACTTGGGGTTCACTCCTGGCAGTGCCCAGGGGACTGTACTCAGTGCCAGGAATCGAACCTGGGTCAGCAGCATGCAGTGTGAGAGCCTTAATTCCGGTACAATCTCTCCCACTCTGTTTTCCTTTTCTGTTTTGGGACACACCCAGTAATACTCAGGGGTCACTCCTCACTCTGCACTCAGGCATTACTCCTAGTGCTACTCTGGGGACCATATGGGATGCCCCAGACAAATCTCGGGTCAGCTTTGTGCAATGCAAGCATCTTAATCCCTGGACTATATCTCTGGCCTGTTTTCCATTTTGAAAGAAAACTTAAAAGTCATTGATACTTTGAGTCACAAACTCTGTTTGTCTGATTTTAAACACATCCCTCCACATTTCCCCCAGTTCTTTCATGCTGTTGGCTCTGCACTCTTCCCTCTTTGAAGATGTGTGTCCTGGTGTGTCTGGCCCCTGTGCTGCTTCCTCCTGTCTGGCTGTGACACAGAGCGTTCTGTCTGTCTGTGTCTGTCCATATGCAACTCGGGTCCACTGGCAGGGAAGGGTGAGGTCACAGGGGGCCAAGGGCTGTGCTGGGGAGAAGGAACTAGGGGAAGCAGCTTCTTAGGAGCTTGTTTTGTGGGAAGACCCAATTCTGTCTCCGTGTACCCATTCATCAATGAAAGCGCCTTCTCTGGGTGTGTTCCCGTATGGCCCAGTCTCTTGGGAGGACACTTAATAGGGAAAGCAGGGAAATTGGACATGGAGAACAGGAGAGCTACATAGCCCCAATTCCATCTCCTAGTCCCTGTGTGACCCTTACCTTTCTCATCCCTGCGCTCCAGAACAAGAAGGTGTGACTGGGCACTGCCAAGACCCTTTCCTGCTCCCTGTCTCTCCCTTGCTGTGCTGTTCACTCTTTGGATTTGAAGGTTGCCTTTGAACCTAAGCTGAGGCAATCTGGGATGGCTTCCAGGGAAAGGCAGACCTCTAACCAGGCTCTACAGGGAGAGACCTGAGTCTCTGGTCTAGTTTGGGAGCCCAGAATAAGAGCAGGAATCACCCCCCTGCTCCATACCACACGTTGGACCTAATTCAGTCCTCACCAGGATCCCATGAGAGAGTTACCTTGCTACTTCCATTTTACAGATTGGGGGTGGGTGGGAAATGAGGTCTGGGGGATTGAGAGAGAGAACAGTTGGTAAGATGCTTGCCTTGCACATGACCAATCCAGGTTCAATCTTCGGTACTCCAAATGGTCCTCGAACCCCCTTCATGAGTGATCCCTGAGTTTGAGTTCAGAGCCAGGAGTAAACCCTGAGCACAGCCGGGTCATGAACGACACACCCCCACCCCCACCCCAAAATAAAAAGAAAGAGAAAAGGAAACTGAGTGTTGAAGGGGATGACCCTTCTCCCAAGAATCCTACAGCCGGTAAACAGCAGAACTCGGACTCAAACGCCGCCTCGTGATGAGCAGAAACTGATTGTCAGTGTCTCCGAGGACTGAAGGTGGGGGAGAGGCCAGGGCATGGCCAGTGGTTGGTGGTCAGGGGCTCCTTGGCAACAGGAGGCGGTGGAGGGAGTCTCAGAGCCACTAACAGGAGTTGAAGATAAGCAAGAGGCGGCAAGGGCTGCTGCGGCTGAATGGAATCGCAGCTGGATCAAAGGCCCCTTCTCTGCTCCTCAGCCTGCTCATGTCTCCTGGAGTTGGAGGCTCCCCTGCACCATGTAGAGAATGCCCAGAGAGGAGACGGGCTCTCTGCATCCCTCCACCCACCCCCACACACACAGGCCACACACAGGAGATGGGGCCTGGACCCTTGGTTGCACTACTCACTTCCATCTTGCAGGGCACCGCCCCTGTCACCTCACCAGTGCCCCGCTACTCTCATGGGCCTCTCTCTCAAGCGGACCCTCCAGGTTTGAGGACCTGACTGAGTCAGGCAGCTGCCCTCAGGCCAGAATTTTCAGGCTGCAGAGAGGGGGACCGCTTGAAACAAAGGGAGAGGAGGCCCAGCACAGTGGTCACAGACGGGACCGACCCTTCCCACAGAACCAGGACATGCCTCCAGCCTCTGGTCCGTGTCCGCTGCCCTGCTTCCAGCTGCCTCCAGCAACCACTGGGAAAAGCAGAGTTGAGAACACAAGGGAAACCCAAAAGGACCCAAAACAAACAGCCAGCCCCCTCTGTGCCTCGGTTTCCCCATCTGTCCAGAGGAGTTTAGAGCAATGACCTGAGCTCTGGAGGTCTCCTAAGGCCTCATCCCTTCACGCATGCTAACATGGCTCCAGGCCTGTTTCCTTTGGCTGCTGCAGGGCTCCGCTTGCTTCTGGCGGACCCCTCATCTGCACCCCTCTGGCCTTCAGCTGCACCAGGCAAGGTGGGAGGGGCCGCCACCTTGGCTGGGGGACCAAGTGAGAACCTCCAGAAGCCCAGGGCACAGTCCCATATTTGTCACCCCAGCTTTTAAAGCGCCCAGTGTCTTTTCAAAACTAAGAACTGTCCAGAGTTGTAAAATGTCTGGGTTCGTTTATTAATGTTGTGCTTCATACAAAAACTCTTTCAGCATACCTCCAAACACACTGGATACAATGCCTGGATGCCAGGCCTGCTGGAAATCTCAGGGATGGCTCTAAACAAGGCCTTTCCTGGGGGAAATGGTTCATCCGAGGCTGGGCAAGAGACGGGCCAAGAGAAATTCAGAACATCTTTGTGCTAGAAAGGAAGGAAGGAAGAACTCAAAGCATGACAGGGACATCTGGGGGGCACAGAAGTCAGTGTGAAGGGGCTCAGCCCACCCCTTTTAATCCTCAAATGGAGGGTAGCAGTAACATGTTGTCACCCACTGAACCAAACAGGACACACTACGTGTATGGCCAGAGCAAATGAACAGACGGATTCAGAGTGTGATGGGGAACAAGTCATTTGCTCTGTCTCAAAGTCCTCTGGGCCAAAGTCTTTTCACTGAGAAGGGAAGTGTCTGGAGGCAGGGTCATCTCAGGTCGTGCCCCCAGAGGCGTCCCAGGGGGTTTTCCCTTCGAGGCTGGAGCCTGGAGCTTGCAGCTCCTGGACAGAGGGGCCAGAAAATGCATCCTTACTGCACTCAGCCTGCCAATGCTGCCCACCCCAGAGAGGACGCGCCACAGCAGGGATGAAGGTGGCAGGGGTGGGGGTGGGCAGAAGGACCTGGAGAGCTGGGCCAGACCTGGCCAGCACCCTCCCGGAACGGCAGCTAAATGGGGCACAGAGATGTGCCAGCATTCTCTAAGGGGGAGGATGTCGAGTAGAGGCAGCTGTGAGGTGAGGGGCACAAGGAGAGCCGGTGGGTGGAGGATGAGGGTCACCGTGGACAATCTCCCTGCAGCCGAGTCCCTGCGAGTGCAGGTTGCTACTGGTCTTACAACTTCCCACCAGTCTGGAAGATCATTCGCAAAGGTGCAAGGAAATGTCCTGAGTGTAGGGAGGGCCTGAGCCAAAACCCACGGGAGAGCAGATCAAAGAGAGCAGAGCAGAGTGCCTTGGAGGTCTGATCCCCCTTATCCCCTCTCCTTCCAAAGTACCACCAACGAGACGAAGAAAAAGGGTATAGAGGTCTTAGCCCTGCTTGCAGCCGTACAGCAAGAGAGCTGCTCCTACACTCCCTCCTGCCTCACTCAGGCTCACGCTCAAAGGTTGCTTTTGAAAGCTGATAGTAGGGTAAGGCTGGAGAGAGTACAGCGGGCAGGGCACATGGCTGAGCCGAGCTGAGCCAGGTTCAATCCCCGCCACAGGGGGATCCTTAAACGCAGGGCTAGAAGTAAGCCATAAGCACTGCTGGGAGTGGCCCCCAAACCAAAGAAACAAAAACCAACAACAAAAATCCTTAAGGTAGGGGTCTGGAGCAGCTCCCTTGGTGCCTGGTCCTGGAGGCCGTGTGCTCCATCCCGCTGTGGCTCTTTCCTGTGTCTGCCTCCCAGTGGGGCTAGGAGACAGACGAGGACTTGGGTGGATCCGGAGACTCCGACCCTCCCATCTCCCAGGACAGCTCAGGGACCCTCACACAGGTGCCTTACCCGCACACGATAGGCTAAGCTGGGGCCACACGCACGACCTCTGTACCCACCTGCTGCCCTAAGAAATACCAGGCAGGCAGCACAGGGGTTCCAACTCTGCAGCCCACTGTCCGCTGGGCAGGCAGAGGCTGTGTGCTGGGGGTCCCTGAACAGATGGCTCTGGGGACACACGGCCCAGAGAGCAGGTCCGGCATGGTGAGATCCGAGGTCTGCCTGACATGGGGTCAGAGCAGCTGTCTGTCCTGCGGGCAGCCTGCACCCCACCACATGAAGTGGCCAGAGAGCTCTCCCCTAGGGGCAGCAAGAGAGGGTATGGCCATGGCCCCAGTTGCTGTGGCTGTGAAGGAGCATGATAGTGCTGTGCCCCTGCAGTCACTGTCACTGTCCTCCCATTGTTCATCGATTTGCTCGAGTGGGCAGAGGAATTGAACCCGGGTCGGTCGGGTTGGCCGCATGCAAGGCAAATGCCCTACCGCTACGCTATTGCTCCAGCCCTGCAGAGTCAGCATGCCCTAAACCCCCAGATCAGATTAGACACCTCTGCAGCAGGGACCCAGGCCACCAGGGATGGAAGAGGGACTCCATGACTCTGGGTGAAGGTGGCCACGGGGAAGTAGGGGCTAGCAGCAGACAGAAGCTGCTCTTCTTGCCTACTGCCAAGTTTGCACATTGAAATTGCTGCCCACTGTGTGTTTGGAGGGGCTTTTGGTTTGGAGGGGGCAGTTCAGGGACTGTTCCTGGCTATTTGCTCAGGGAGTGCTCCCAGCAGTGCTTGAGGGGACCATTGGATGCCGGGTCTGAAACTAAAGATACACTCAGGCAAAGGTATGCTCCAAGCCCCTGCCATAAGGACTTTTGCTGTTGTTTTTTGTTTCTTTGCTTTGGGGGCCACCCCCAGCAGTGTGTAGGGCTTACTTTTAGCTCTGCATTCAAGTATATCTCTCCTGTGGTGGGGATTGAACCTGGCTCGGCTCAGCCATGTGCCCCACCCACTCTACTCTCTCTCTCCAGCCCTTACCCCACCCTCTGTTTTCAGAAGCAAATGACAGAAGACCTGCAGGGAGCAGCATCCATCCCCTGTTCCCCCTGGCCTCCCTACTTGTGTTTCCCTACCCCCCATCCACCGCAGAAATTGGCTGCTACTCTGGTCATAAAAGCATCTCATCCCAATCTTCACAGACTTGTCACCAGCAGCCTCGGGCTACGGTGCCCCAAACCCAGGCTGCCAGGGACAATGGGGAGACTGTAGACAAGCCTGGCATCGTCCCGGCATACAGTAAGTGCTGGTTAAGTGGGAGCTGTTGCCACAGGTGCTGTCCTAACAGGGGACAAGTTTAGCCCGCTCCCTGGGTCTCGGACGCCTGCAGGGTGGCAAGGGAGTGTTTTAGTCCTGCAGATCATCAAAGCCATTCAAGGGGAGGTGTCACCCCCCCAATCTCTGCAGCTATTTCATCAGGAGATCAGAAAGGACCCGGACCCCCAGCTGCCCACCAGCTCCAGACAGGAGAGAACTAATGGCAGGTAGGAGCCCCTGATGGACAGGGCATGGCAGAGTGCGACCCTGGGGTGCTCTCTGTAAGGGTTGAGCTGGGCCATACAAAAGCTACGGAGAAGGCTGCATGGATAGGCTGATGGCCCAGGCAGTGTCATCTGAGAGGAAGCTCAGGGCTGTGTGGGTTACTCTCAGGTTTGTCATTATTTCAGCCCTGCCCTGTCCAGCCCAGACACCGCACTGCCAGGAACAGTCCCTGTGTTTTTGGATTCTGTCCCCGCTCCACCCAGCCCAGGCCCAGGATAATCCCTGCCAGCTTCCAGCCCCTGGAGGCCCTGGCCACAGGGCAGGAGGAGGCTTCCTGGCCCCGCTGGCGGCCCAGTCCACTTGAATGAGGCCCGAGAGTCCTGGCCAGCATGTCCCAAAATAGCTCACACTGGTCCAGACTGGATCCAATGCCTCCCTGGAAAATTTAAATTAATTCTTCTAGACTGCAAGAGGGCCACCCACAGCCCCACCTGATTCCTGTGACTCTGAAGTCTCCTGCAGCCTAAGAAGGAGCCCCCACCTCGAGGGTCCCTCAGAGACCGCCCCCCACCCCCAAGGCAAGGAGACGGTCCCAACCAGCCCCTCCTCTGGATGCTGCACGTCAGCAGTATGGAGAGGAGGGAACTGAGGAAACTTGAATCAAAGCCATTCAAGGGGAGGTGTCACCCCCAAAGTCCAGCCCCCACTCTCTGCAGCTCTTTCATCGGGAGATCAGAAAGGACCTGGACCCCCAGCTGCCCACCAGCTCCAGGCAGGAGAGAGCAAACAGCAGGTAGGAGTTCCTGGTGGGCCCGGCATGGCAGAGTGAGACCCTGGGGTACTCTCTGTAAGGGCTGAGCTGGGCCATACAAAACAAAGCAATACAAAAAAAAACCCCTCTAAGCACTACAGAAAGAAGTGATATCTGGGTCTTGCAGATGTGGGGACTTCTCAGGGGACTGAGTAGAGTGGACGAGTGAACAGGATCCACCGGGGCTAGGGGTAGAATGAGGGTTGCTGAGGGTCTGAGAAATGGTCTCTGCTTTGGAGAAGCAGGTGGGGTCCCGGAAATGATCATGGAGCTCAGAGGGCAGCTCACTTGGGGGCGTGGAGGAGGGTGAGAGAGGCTCTTAGGGGGATCAGCTCCCCGTGGCCATGGGGTGGGATAAATGACTACATCTATTAGGCCTGCAGCTCCCCCTTCCCTGCAGAACCATCACCCCTCAGGCACAGATCCAGACCCTGATGTGGAATCACAGGGGTCCAGGGACCCCATTCCACAGCCTAAGGGAAAGGACCTGCAAATACTCCTGCTGGTGGCCCCCGGCTATGCTGTGGAGCAAGGGTCTGCGGAGAGCTCATCTTAATCCCCCGCATCCAAGAGCAAAAAGCTGGCACCGGAGTTCAACAGGTGAGGGGCCAGAGGTCAAGCAATCCACTCAAGATCATGGAGCATCTGGTCTCCCCAGGAGGACCCTCCCCCAATGGGTGCAGTCCCTCACCGCCACCTTCACTTTCAGACAAGCTGCTAGCCCTCACAAGGTCTCCACGGCTCCCCCAGCCACGGTGACCCCTGGCCAGGGACCAAAGGATGGTGGAGGACATCACCCCATCAGCGTGTCCCAGCAAAGCAGCCCCACCCCAGGCTCCCAGGGCCCAGTGAGAAGAGCAGAGATGGATCCCTCTGGCCCTGCACCGCACAGGGTCAGGAAAACGGAGCTGTTTGGGGGACCCAGGTAAGGGTGGGGACCAGGCAGCCAGGGGAACACAGGTTCACTTTATGCCCCGCCG
This sequence comes from Sorex palustris, assembly GCA_028565675.1. Lineage (NCBI taxonomy): Eukaryota > Metazoa > Chordata > Mammalia > Eulipotyphla > Soricidae > Sorex > Sorex palustris. The sequence continues at coordinate 6,810 of JAOXYA010000426.1, read as the reverse complement.
TGCCAGCTGGACCCTCCCTATCCCCCCACCCCCAGGATTCACTGGGGATTTGGGGTTTTCATGCATCTGATTAGCATAAATTAGCAGGCGAGAGGAATGTAACCTTGCAGGGGCCAGGGCTTGTTTTTGGAATCTTATCGAGTTCTGCTAAGGGTACGCCTTGTTCACGGGGCTCTGGATGGGGGATGGGTGTTTGTGTATCTGGCAGGGGCCCACCCAGCCTCTGGTGAGCCCACGATCCACAGGCTCCAAGGATAACACATCGAGCAGAAGCGTGATTCCCAGGAGGGGGTTCAGGGCGCCAAGGAACATCAGACACACCCCCAGACCCTCACCCTGGGCCCTCCAAACTGAGAGAGACCTCTGTCCCATGTTGGGTGCAGGGGGGTGGGGGGCAGACACCTCCTCCCACTGCCCGGCAGGCAGCAGAGGCCCTTTGATGACCCCTCCTGGGGTTCCATCCACAGAATCCTTCCACAGGGACAGTCAACAGGCCCCCGTGAATGGAGCTCTCTGCCGATTTTCTGGGAGGGCAGAAGGGGTGTCCATCCCCAAGGCTCCTGTGAGCCAGGCACAGACTAGTGTTATCAAAGCGTCTGTGGTTGGCAGAAGGGACAGGAACCGCGCTAGCCACTCGGCTGTTCTCTTCTGCACCTTTGGAGAGGATATTTTTAATTTCAGGGGGCAGGTGAGGTCACACCCAGTCTTGCTCAGAACTTACTCCTATCTCTACACTCAGGGATCACTCCTGGAGGGCTCTGGGGACTGTACGTGGTGTCAGGGACCAAACTCAGGCCAACGCAAGGCAAACCTGCTGTGCTATCTTTCTGGCCCAGTGAGTCTATTTTTTTCTCTAAAACATTTATTTGCTTTTATTTATTTTTTTTATTTTAGGCATCATGATTTATAGTATTAATAATGGCAAGATCTCATGCAAAAAAACATTCCAACACCATGCCTGCTACCAGGGCTTCAGCTTCTCCCCACCATAGACTCCCCCAGACACCCTCCAGAGATATGCTTCCTGTTAGACAGGTCTCCGTTCCTGCTGTCTTGAGTACCTGTTTCTTTACTGAGTTACTTTCCATCCCACATCCAAGAGAGATCATTCTGTACCTGTCCCTCTCCACCTAACTTCAGGTAGTCCCCAAGCCCATGCTCACGGTTACAAATCCATGCTTTCCTCTTATCTCAGAGTATTCCCTTATGCATAGGCACCACAGTTTCTTTATCCAGGCCCCTGTTCTTGGACTCTTGAGCTGTTTGCAGACTTTGGCTGGGAATCTTTCTGTGAACTCAGAGTATGGATTCTGGAAGCCGCCTCCACTGAAAGCCGGGCCAGGCGGCTCACCAGCTGCCCCCAGGGAGCGGCTACTAGACACTGAGAAATCTGTTTAGACAAAAACGGTAATTCTGGGGGCTAGGGAGCTACCCCCAAAGATCTGGAGTGCATGCTTTTCAGGCAGGAACTTTGGGTTTGGTCCAGGCACTGCATACTCAATCCAAGAGTAACCCCTGAGCACCAAGCCAGAGTAGTTCCTGGGCTCCACCAGGTGTGACCCAAACAACAGAATGAAAAATAACAGAATCGCTCTCACATTCTATTTTGCAGGAACTTCTTTGACGAGGCATTATGGTACAGCTGTTTTTCAGGAAAGAACAGGCGAGAGCTCATTCAGACATCCCAGTGTTCTTCCCTACTTACCTTCTACTTTCAAGACAGCCGGCAGAGTTAGAGAGATAGTGCAGGGGTGAAGGGGTTTGCTTTGCATGCAGCCCACCTGGCACCAGTCCCTGGCACGGCTGGTCTTCCCCTGAGCACCACCAGGAGTGATGCCTGAGCACAGAGGCAGGAATAAGCCCCGAGTATCCCCCAGGAGTAGCCCCCCAAAAAGACACCCAGCATAGCTGTTGTTGGCTGTTTTAGGAGCAAATGCAGACTGTCTTCCTCAGGAGACGAATGACTCAGTGACCTCAAGAACCCCATCCTGTCTGCACCGAAACACGCCTCCTCTGTTTTGTTCAAATGGAAGGAGGCGTTGGGCCACAACCCGTGGTGCTCATGGCTTGCTCCTGCTCTCTGCCTCAGGGAACACTCCTGGCGGGCTATATAGGGTGCCGGCGATCCAACCTAAGACGTGTGCAAAGCAAACGTCCTCCCTCCTGTCCTATTGTGGCCCGAGAATGCAGTTTCTTGTCCCTCCTTCTGTGTGTCTAAATATTGCCAAAGGCACTGTCAGATGGCTCTGAGCACGGCTCCTGCCCTCCTTGCACCCTGTGCTGTATAAAGCCTTCCCTTCCACAGAAGCGGGCACGACACAGCATTTGGCAGAAGCCCCCTTTCTGCTGTAGGTGCCTCTCTGCCTCGCCACCTGTTGGAGGATGGTTATCACAAGAGCAAAGCGAACTACAGCATTAAGGGGCTTGGAGAAGCACCACACACATGTTAGCTGTCACCAGGGCTGTGACCCCCCATATCAGTACATCTAGTGAGGCTGCTGAGTACAGAGCCCCTCCTCTCTCTCTCTCTGCCCCCCCCCAACTGCTTACCCTTAATGCAGGGGCAAGCATGTGGCCCACACCTGCCCAGGTAGAATGTCTCATCACCAGCTGGGCACAGTGATTGGCCCAGGAATAGCCAGCCCGGCCAATGAGACACTAGCCCAGGATCTTGTGACATTATATATCTCCCTAAACTGGGGTTATGAATGCCCAGTACAACCTGTGGCCATCTGTCCTCACAGCTGAGGCCAGGAAGCTTGTCTGCAATAAGATAAAGTGAGGGATGGGAAAACAAGAGATATCCAGGAGCCAGCTGAGAGCCCGCGAGACACATGACACTGACAGAGAGGGACCCACTGCTTCCTCTGGAGACAGCCACATCCACCCCTGTGCCATGCAGATGGAGCCAGCTACAGTTCTGGATGAGGGGCTGGATGAGAGAGAGCTACAGTTCTGGATGAGAGTTGGCACAGTGGGTAAGGTGCTCATCTTTCCTAACCTAGGTTTGATTCTTGTCATCACTTGTGGTGTCCCCCAAGTCCCAACAGAAGTGAGCCCTGAGCACAGAACCAGGAGTAAGTCCTGAGCATCCCTGGCTGTGGCCCTCAAATAAAGCAAACAAGGCAAAAAATCCTGGATGACCCGGTTTTACTCTCTCTAGTATACACAAATGAAGAAACTGAGGCTCAGAGAAATAGTGTCTTCGTCTGTTTGGGGGCTGCTATAGCAAAGTGCCAGGAATTGGGGTGTGGGGACCTTAAAAGAGCAGAGAGCCCTTGTCAGAGTTCTGGAGGAGGAAGACCAGGGCAAGGCCAGGGCAGCACCTGGCAGGTCCTTACACAGGGTGAGGCTGTGGGGGTGGGCTGCAGAACCCTCATCTCAGCCCCCAAATACTTCCTTTGGGTGTTGGGTTTCAGCATATGGATTTGGAGGAACCCAAACATTTAACCTAGAACATGGGGACCATGTACCCCGGGCGGGGGTGGGGTGGGGAGGGGCTGAGCTAGTAGGTGACAGTATCCCCAGAATGCAGGGAGGCTACAGGCCTCCTGGTCCCCTGTGTTCCCGTGGGCTGCATATTAACCCCTTCTTAGGTTCCTGAAAGAAGAAAGAAGCTGGGCTGGAGGAGGAGAGGGAGTGGGGTTTGGAGGCAGCTCTGCTGTGCCCCCGTGCTCCGTTACAGCTGGCCTCTCCGATCTGAACCCGTGGGGTGCTCATCTGTGCTGGGCGGCATAAGGCGGAATGCCCTGATGAGGGGATCCAGTGCACAGAGCCCCGAAGCCTCACGAGGCAGTTACCCTTCGTTAGAGGCAAGGAACCGGGCCAAAAACAGCGCCGCATGTGAAAACGCCGAAGGTCGAAGGTCCCACAGCTCGTCAGGGGACCTCAGATTCCAGCCGCGTTGTCCTGAGCCCTGTCCTGGGGTCTGTGCAGCGGAGGCTGAGAGTTGGCTCAGAAGTGAGGCCCAAGCACAAAAATTTGTAAGTCTACAACTGTACCTCATGGTGTCTCACTAATAAAAATTTAAAAAAAAAAGTGAGGGATGGGATGGGGCAGGAATCCCCCAGTACCTCGCAGGGCTCACTGCTCGTGGTGGCTGTTGGTGTCTGTTTCCTAGAGCCTGGGTCGATGGCTCCCCCTGCTGGTCATTCTGGGAAACTGTCCCAGGCTCCAGGTAAGCCCCGTAGAAGGTACCTCACAGACAGGTAGTTTTCGCATCTGCGAGGGGTGGGGAGGGGGAACCATAGTAGTTCAGTTAATCAAATAATGCTTCAAAGTTCTCGCACAATATACAGCTAGTGGTTCTCACACGGGTGAATTAGTCACTAGTTTCCAACCGCCGATCTCTGGGGTCTCCAGGAATGAAAAGGTTGACTAGCACGGGCCCAAAATATAGGTTAAAACCCAGGTGGAGAGACAACACTACAGTAGGGCATTTGCCTTGCATGTGGCTAACCTGGGTTCGATCCCCAGTACCCCATATGGTTCCCCAAGCCTACTGGTGCCAGGAGTGATCCCTGAGTGCAAAGCCAGGAGTAAGCCATGAACACCAGATGTGATCCCAAAACCAAACAAACAAGACAAAACAAAAGCAGACTGCCAGAAGTTGAGTGGTAAAGTGTCTACCTTGCATGTGTGAGGCCCTGCGTTCAATCGTCAGCACCATAATATAATAAAATTAGATATATACATAAAACACAAATTTCTGGTCTCCAGGCCCAAATTTTCCAATTTAGTGGATAATTTGCTTGGATCTGAGAATGTGCATTTCCAACAAGTTCTTGGGTGTAGTGCAAACTTCTGAGGTGAGTGAGAAGGAGAATAAGTGTGTATTAAAAAAAAAAGACCAGGGGTTTGAGAGGTAGTACAGTAAGGAAGGCATTTGCCTTGCATGTAGTCGACCTGGATTCAATCCCCAGCACCCTATATGGTCCCCCAAGTCCTTCCAGGAGTGATCCCTGAGAACAGAGCCACAAGTCACCCCTGAGCACCTCGGGAAATGACTTCCACACAAACAGACAAACAAGCAAAAATCAAGAGCCAAGGCTAGAGGGAATTCAACAGAGAGTACTTGCTTTGTATGGGGGGCGGGAGGTGGTGTTATGTTGGATCCCCAGCACCTCATGACCCTCTGAGCACTTCTGGGAATAAATCCGGGATAAAGAGTTGGGAGTCATTCCTGGGCACTGCCAAGTGTGACTCAAACCCCCCAAATAAAAGTAAACCAGAAGGTCAATAAACATATGAAAAATGCTTAATATCACTAATCTATAGGGAAATGCAAATCAAATCCTCAATGAGCTATCTCTTAATACCCATTAGCGTTGCTATTATGAAAACAAGCATTGGTAAGGAAATGAAGACATTAGAGCATGTGGCACTGCTGATGGAAATGTTAACTAGTGCAGCCACAGTCGAAAGTGGTTTGGAATTTCCCCAGAAAATCAAACATGGAACTACCATATAGTTCCGACAATTCCATTTATAGGAATGTACCTAATAGAATTGTGTATTAATGTACCTAATAGAATTGAAAGCAGGGACTCAAAGAGATATTCGGACCCCTTGTTCATAGCAGCATTACTTGCCAGCCAAGAAGTGGACCTGGTCTGAATCTGGCAAAAGATGGATCAGAAAAATGTAGTGAGGAGCTGGGGAGATGGTACAAAGGACAGGGCACTGGTCTTGTATGCAGCCAACCTATATTCAATCCCTGGCCCCCATATGAGACTGACCACCACCAGGAATCATCCCTGAGCACAGCCAGGTGTGGCCAAAAAAAAAAAAAGAAAGAAAGTAAGAAAGAAAGATACAGTATGCATAGTGGATTTTTTTTTCTCTTCTTGGTTTTGGAGTCACACCCAGTGGTGTTTGAGGCCTTTTCCTAACTCTGACCTCAGAGATGACTCCTCACAGTGCTCATGCTGGAATATGACGAACCAGAGTTGGCCCCACACAAGGCCTTGGACCCCTTCTTTTTCCAGCCCTAATAAAATGGAATTTTATCCAGCCTGAGAAGACACTGAGTTGTGTGAACTAATTCAGCACAAAAAAGGATAAATACTGGCTGATTCCAAGTGTGAGATGGGCCTAAAGTGGACAAATTTGCAGAGACAGAAAATAGAACTGGGACTGGGTCATTTCTATTTCTTGAGGACAATCTCAGACTTGAAAGACAGATGATCTAGAGACAAGATGGATGAGTGTGATGGTTACACTGATTGTGAATGTGTTTATCACCACTGACTCTGAATTGTAGATTTCAGGGCCACAAAGATAGCACAGATCAGAAGGCGCTGGTCCTGTCTCCCACTGACCCTGGTTCAATCCTAGATACCACATAGAGTCTGCTGAGCATCACTAGAAGTGACTCCTGAGCACAGAACCAGAAACAGCCCCTAAGCACCATAGGTATGACTCCCAAACCCGAAATGAATTAATTGAATGCATGCTTTAATACGGTGATCTTGCACACATGCAGCATATGAAGAAACAAAGTCAGGATCAGATAGTGCCCAATGGAAACCAACCCTGAGGATTTCCAATGTGGCAGAACTGGGGAAGTCAGGTGGAGTACCAGGGCAGAGAACTAGAGAGTCCTAGGGACCTAGGGACAGTGTATGTGTCAGAGCAGGGGGTGGGGGTAGATACTGACACTCTCTCTGGTGGGGGGTGGGTTGCAGCAGCAATAATAGAAATAAGAGTAATAGTTTTATAAACCGTAATACCTCAACTGGCAGTGGAACACAGGTGTGTGAGACCCAGGGCTGAGATCTCCAAGCCTGCACGGTTTGGGACTGGACCTGT
>JAOXYA010000395.1:0-14735 GCA_028565675.1 Sorex palustris | reverse complement strand
GAGGGGAGGGGAGGGGAGGGGAGAGTAGAGGGGAGGGAAGGGGAGGGGAGGAGAGGGGAGGGGAGAGGAGAGGAGAGGAGAGGAGAGGAGAGGAGAGGAGAGGAGAGGAGAGGAGAGGAGAGGAGAGGGAGAGGGAGAGGGAGAGGGAGAGGGAGAGGAAGAGGAAGAGAGGACAGGAGAGAGAGAGAGAGGAGAGAGGAGAGGAGGAGAAGAGAGTGGGAGTGAGCAAGCGAGCAAGAGAGAGAGAGAGAGAATTCTGGCTCTTTGGGATGACCTCCTCTCTGCTCTTAATCTGTTCAGTTTTCTTTCTTTCTTTTTTTTTTCCAAATCTCTGATGGTTGGGTGATTCTGGGGTTGGGAGAAGGGACTCAGGTTTTCCAGCAGATGCCCAGGATCTTCAGCACCCCACCTGCCGGAGGAAGCAGAACCCCTATTTTTGGATACTTGGAATGAATTTTGCATTGGCAATTAAAACAGAAGAATGAGGGGGGTCAGTCCGGCTTTGCCTCCTGCATTTTGCATTTTGCAGACATTTGTTTTACACTTTGCAAATGTTTTTTTTGGGGGGTGAGGTGGGGATGCACAGTCATATCTGGGTGTTTTTTTTTCTTGCCCATTGTCAGCTTCTGCTAGACAGTCCCCCACCCCCAAACACTCCCACAGCTACCTTGCTTCTGCGCCCCCCAGCCCCACCCCCATCTGTTCTTTTAGAAGCTGAGAGGTATGGGCTCAGAGACTTATCTCAGAAGTGAAGGTAGCCCTGGCTTTTGGGAAGCTGTTTGAGCTCATGCACTCAGGAATTACTCCTGACAGTGCTCAGGGGACCTTATGGGATGTTGAGAATCCAACCTGGGTCAGCCACCCGGGTGCAAGGCAAACGCTCTACCCGTTGTGCTGTCACTCCAGCCTTGGGAAGCTGTTTGAAATCCTGATTGTCGTAGATGCAGATTAGAAGCAGGTTGCTGAGGGGATGCATATTTTAAAGGATCCATCCCCAAAGGCTGCAGCTGGTTGTGGGGTGTCTTTCTGGAAGGTCCTGCTGGTGTCACATAGTTTTCACTCCTGTTTGGGAAAGGAGAAAAGTATTAAGGCCATCAGGCCGGATCCTCCCTTCTGGGCTGGCGCCTTGACAAGCAAGAAAAGGGATTGGGTCAGGTATACTTCTAAGTCAACCCCTTTTGAGAATGATGCAAACATTTTGTTTGTTTTGAGGCTTCACCTCTCAAATGTCAGGGTTTTCTGCTGCCTCTGCACTCAGAGGTCATTTCTGGAGGGCTTAGGAACCCTATGGGATGCCGGAAATGGAACCTTGGTCAGCTGGTGCAGGGCAAATGTCCTACCCACTGTTCTATGGCTCTGTCCCCAAATGCAAGGATTTTAAATTTGCACAAAAAGGCTGAAGTTGTCCTCCTTTTAACACCCCCACCCCTACGCACATTCTCAGGAGTTAAGGTAGACCTCCCCCCATGAATCTTATTTCTCACTTTATTAACAGGTGTCTCACAAAGAGGAATCGAAAGAGCTATGCTTCACACTTCACTCAAATGAGAGAAAGAATCCAGAGTTCCTACCTCTGCCAACGATCAAGAATCGGGAATGCTGTCTCGTTTGTCAAGGCATCAAAAATCAGATGGGCTGGACACATAATGAGATTTGGAGACGACTGCTGGACTAGAGTCATTATCGACTGGATTCCACGGGACGTCAAAAGATCGCGTGGCCGCCCACCTACGAGATGGTCAGACTTCCTCGTCAAGGCCCTGAACGATCAGTTTGAGGCTGTTTGTGTTCCTAGAATGAGCAGATGCCATTGGGCTTACACTAGCACAGGGACGAATGGAGACGTTACTGGCGCCCACTCAAGCAAACTGATGAGTAATGGGATGTCAAGTGATCAAGTGATTAACAGGTGGCTGCCAATAGGGATCTTGTGATTTCACTAGTGTGCAAAATAATTAAGCTGCTAAGAGGTGAGGTAGGCAGGGACACAGGCCTCCTTGTCCTCCTGAAGGAGGAACTTGCTTTGCTCGGGTCTAATTGTCAGGATAATTATTTCCTCCCCTGCAAATGAAACAACAACTTGTCTGGCACCATGCGCAGGCACACTTCTAATCATCTTCAGGACACAAAGATAGGGCCTCCAGGAGACAGGCACTGAAGAGAGATCTAGGTTTCCAGACATGCCCAAACACCTCTTAAACCCTCACAGCAGCATTCATTTGAGTTCAACAAATCTTGGTGACCTATTGAGGCTTGGGGCGCATGAAGTCAGAGGAGGGGACATTCACCATTACAATAGGCCAAGGTTGTCCCAACAGTAGGCCAAGGCTGTCCCAATATAGGCCATAGGCATAGGCCAATGGAGCAAAGAGAAAATCAAGAAACTGGAGTGATAAAGTACAGCAGGTAGGGCGCTTGACTTGCATGTGGCTGACCTGGGTTAAATCCCTGGTATCCCATATGGTCCCCGAGCACTGCCAGGAGTGATTTCTGAGTGCAGAGCCAGGAGTAATCCCTGAGCACTGCTTGGAGTGGCCCACAAATAAACAAACAAAAAGTGGAAAAAACATTTTCATTAATCCAAGGATTTTTTATGTTGAAAACAGATGACCTTATTAATATGATTGACTAAACTATCTTGGTTTTCTGATCAAGTTTATGGAAGACTTCAGGGGGAAAAAACCCCTGAAATTAAAAAAGTATTATGTGATTATAATCATGGATTTTGAGTGAGTTTTTAAATGATAAGAATAAACATAGCAGAGAAATGAAATGTTTCCATGACATGAATATTTTATTGGGAAAATTCAAAGTCAATCTAAGCATAAAAACCCTCAAGCAAATCAATGTATCGGAGAGAAATGTGAAAATAGTTCAGGAATTTCTTGTAAAATTCACCCAAGTGCGAGACAAACTTCTGTTGAGCTATTTTCAACATGTAAAGAAGAGCTCATTTCTGAACTGTGAAAAAAAAAAATAAGGGTGGGAAAATATCTTCTAATTTTATAAAGCTTAACCTTAATTTTAAAACTTCTCATTGATGGCACAAACCAGCGAGTTGTAAACACAGATGCTAGCTGGTACGGATGCAAAGCTAGAGGCTAGGACAGTTCATTCAAGAACTGGGGCATGTGTAAAAATAATCTAAGGATTCTTTTGGTTGTGGGACTCTTACAAAGGCGCCATTCCATTTGGGGCCCAAACAACTTGCCATTTGATTCTATAATTGAGTAGGTAACATTCACTCACCCTTATCACTTTAAAAAGCCATTCCCCCAAATGTCTTGTCATAGACAAATAGCCAAACACTAGCTGGAAGATATTATGGGGGGAAAAGATTCAATGATTCATAAAACACACTTAATTCCCGGGGGTATTGTTACCCAGAAATGTGTAGATCCTTTATGATGAACAACGGAAAAGGTTTTTGGGAAGTGGGCCCCACTTGGTGATATTCAGGGCTAACTCCTGGCTCTGTGCTCAGGGATCACTCCTGGCAGTGCTCTGGGGACCACGCGCAGTACTGGGGATTGAATCAGAATTAGCTGCATGTAAAGTGAGCACCTTGGCCACCTCTACTATCCCTCCAGCCTCAGCAACAGCCAAGTTTGATTGGGAGATTTCAGTGATGAGAGGTTGCCTGATTGGTATCTGTGATGATAAAATGTTCATTAGTTTCTGCTTAGTTTATAGATTATACATATCTCAAAGTTTCCCTTGCTATGTTTTGGAAAGAATTTGGCAAATATATGTCTCAGGTGTACAGGCTACTGAGGAGATGAAAATAAAGGAAAAATAACAGGGACTGAAAATGAATAAAACCAAAATGTCCGGGCAGCCTGTTCCTCTTGGGTGCAAAGCCAATCCTTTGTATAAACAGCATTTTCACCACCACTCACGCTCCAATTCTGGATGAAAGCTGAAAAAAATTATGTTGGATCTTGGGGGGCAGGGGAGAAGAGCTGGAGCCCTTCCTCACTTCAAACACCAAAATATATCCCAGAAGGAGACGAGATTGAAATGCAAAAATATTCTGCTAGTCATTAAGCAATGCAAATGCAGGGACCTGTCACTTGCTTTTTCTGCTGTGACAAAGATTAAGAACAAAGCTCTTACTAGTGAGGGAGTAAGGGGGAGAAGGGGCTGAGCCTGGTGGACTTTTAGGGCTGAAGTGGACATGCAGGGCTCTTTTTCCTTTTTTTTTTTTTTTTTTTTTTGCTTTTTGGGTCATACCTGGCAATGCACAGGGGTTACTCCTGACTCCGCACTCAGGAATTACTCCTGGCGGTGCTCAGGGGACCATATGGGATGTTGGGAATTGAACCCTGGTTGGCCACATGCAAGGCAAGAGCCCTACCCACTGTGCTATTGCTCCAGACCCCATTTTTTTGGGGGGGGCACACCTGTTGATGCTAAGAAATCACTCCTGGTGGTGCTTAGTGAACCATATGGGATATGGGGAACCATATGGGGAAGCAAATCTGGGTCAGCCACGTGCAAGGCGCTTTCTTTCGGACAGGTCCCGACCCACAGTTGTCACTGAGCTGCGGAGGGCCCCATGCCAGGGGCCAGGGAGGTTGAGGGTTGTCAAAACGTGAATGACCGTCCAACCAACATTTGGGATTCTTTGCTAGGGTACGTCCCCACTGAATAAAGGGCTGCTCTGGGCAGTGGAGGAGAAAAGGGGGTGTGTTGACACACTTCTCTTCTTTTGGCTGTCCCTTGAGCAGTGTTTCGAGGTTCCACCTGGTATGGGGCTCATGTGTCAGGCACATTCAGCAGACAGAGAAGCTGGCAGGGATGTGAGGTGCCTGGGAACATTTGTCACTTGGGCAGTCTCCTGGTTGGGGGGCTGTGTGACTTCCATGTGCTCTGCCCTGCCCACACCTCTGAGTCACCCCTAGTCACCTCCTGGAGTGTTCCCTAGAGCTAGAAGTGATCCACACCTACCAATTTCCATGCTAACGCATCTCCACCAGCTGATATCCTATGGATTGTTATTGGTCAGGGGTGTGTGTGTGTTGGGGGGGGTGTGCAGGGCACTCAGGACCTTTCATACTCAGTCATCAGGGGTGAGAAGCCCTGGAGTGCAGGACTATAGGGAGAACCTCAAAGCTCCATGCCTCACACTTGGGTTCTAACTCAGGGCCCTTGACCCTGAGTTAGGCCCTTGACCCTTGACTCAGGCCCGTGTGTCTTGGGTTATGTACGTTGCCTGTTTTGTGCCTGGTCCCAGCATAAAGATCTCTAGAAAGATCCAACCCAGTGACAATTCTAGGATAGGGTGAAAAGCCCACCTTGTTTATCTTAGCAGCACAAGCTGTTGCATTTGAACCAGACCTCCTGGGCTGGAAATTGGCTCCATGTCATGCTCTGATTTCATGGCTCTGTGGCTCTGTGTGGCTTCATGGTCCTTTAACCTTTCTCCAACCAGTCTGTGGAGAAAAGGCTCTTTCGAGGCTATCATTGAGAGGCTCATGTAATCTCCCCATGCTTTCCTTTTTTTTTATTTTGTTCTGGGGAAGAAAACAGAAGTCATTTTTCTTTGGGATTAACAAAATCCTTTAAGTTGGCCACATGAGATATTAGCTGATCTCTGATCTTATACTGAATAATTCAAAAAAAAAAAAGAAATTCAGCTGCAATGAAAGGAAAATAGAGCATCAGCACAGAGCAAAGTAGATGGGGGCTTGAACTCAATTTGGATTACCTGGAGCTCCTGGGGACCAGCGCCTGCAGGCACCCAGGAGGGCTCTGCTCTTATCGGAGCTCATCAGGCACTGGGAGGCTGAGATGGCCGCCAGATACTCTAGGTGACCCACATGATGGGACGCAGTACCCCTGTGTAGAAGCAAGATGAGCTGCAACTCTGACATTCAGCCAAGTAGGCTGGGGAGTGCATTTAATGACCACAGTCTCGGCGCCCTGGACTGGATCACTTCTATGCCCAGATGCATCGTATTCTAGCACATCGTATTCTATCCCAGGACATTCAGTCTCTAGAACATTCTATCCTAGAACCTTTTATCTCTAGGATATTGTGACCTTGTGGGGCATTTAAGGCAATGGGAGTGCAGGTGAGATTCTGCATCTCTTGGGGGCATTGAAGAATCTCCCCATTATTATAGTTTTAATCTTGAGGGTCAGGCTGTATGAGCGTGGATGCTTCTGTGTGTGTGTGTGCATGTGAGAGTGTGAATGTTGTTGTGTATGTGTGAATATTGGTAAGTGGGAATGTGTGTGAGTAAAAGTTGGCATGTATGTGAGTGTGAATCTTGGTGTGTTGGACAGTTGGGAGTGTAGAAGACAGGAGGCTGATGTACTTTGTCCTGAAAGTTGCAGGTTGGTAAGTGGGAATGTGTATGAGTGAAAGTGCATGTGAATTTTGATAAGTATGCGTGTGATCGTGAAAGTTGGTGTTAGTGTGAATGTGTATGAATGTTGGTATGAATAAATGTGAAAGTTGGTGTGTGTAAATGTGTTAGTGCCCTGTGAGCGTGAATGTTGATATGAATAAATGTACGTGAGTGGAAGTTGTGTTAGTGTGTGTGAATGTGTGTTAGCATGAATGTTGGTGTGAATGTGTGAATGTTGGTATGAATAAACGTGTGAGGGCAAGTTGGTGCATGCATGTATGTGTATGTTGGTATGTGTGAGTGTATGTGAGTGCCCTTTTGAGTGAATGTTGGTATGTATAAATGTATGTGAGTGAACGTTTGTGTGATTTGTGTTAGTGTGTGAGCTGTGAGTGTGCAGAGGTGTGTTAGAATGAGTATGTCTATGCCTGATGAATGTGCTTATGCAGATAAGATCATGGGCGTGCCTTGATTGAGGTCAGCTAGAGGTCAACAAAGGTCATGGGGGGCCTCTAAAGCTGGATCCCCTCCCCAGGCATGTTGGATGGTTTGGGGTTCAGAAGGCAGGAAGATGCCGGGCTGTCTTGGTTTTGAAAGCTATAGCAGACATGGAACAGAGGACATGGGGTGTCTGGCTGCCAAGCCAACCTTCCCAAGAGAGAGGGTCTTTGCGTAGTACATGGGACCTGTCACTGGCTGTGTCCCCTTTTAGGAGATGTCCTATTGATTCTGATTCCAGGATACTTGGAGCAGAATGTCCCCAACAGGGCAACCACACAGGCCAAGCTAGTGACAAAGGCCTCCGTGTGTGAAGTGCCCAGAAAGCTCATTCTCGACCCCTGGTATCCATGACAACTGGCCAGAGGGTTGAGAATGCCATCCCAGGCGTCTTCCTGTGGAACCTTCTGTCACTGCAGCAACTGAGTTGATAGGCCGCCCTCTTCTCTGTGCCCCCTACCCAGTGCCGCTGCCCTTCATGGCTGGCTCCTGGGTGCCAACACAGCTTTGAATATCCTGGGGAAGCTCGTGGGAACGGGACCCACAGAGGGCCAGGCCCTGGGCACTGCTGGGAATGCTTTGAGGGGGGAGAGATCTGCGGGACAAAGAGGCCGGAGAACAAAGAAGCCTGGACTGTCTTTATGGCCCTAAACCTCAGAACTGGGGAGCCTCTGACACTGTGTTTTTGGGGTGGGTAGACGAGGTTGCTGGCAGGGAGACAGAGCTGGAGGGGACGGTGAGACAGTGATGGTGGCTGAGACTTCAGGAACCAGCTCCTTCCTCAATAGGAGTGAAGGGCACTTTCTCCATTCTCCCCCTCTCCCTTTCTTCCTTTCTTCCCTTTCTCCCTCTTCCCCCCCCCCGCCCCCCTCCCCACAGCACGCCCAAAGCTATAGATGGAGATCACGAGCATGAAAGTCTAAATGCATCTCTCCACTTATGGAGGGACAACTTCGCTCTGGGCTGGGGCTTGTTTCCCATGTTCCTGCACTGCATGAAAACCATGAGCAGACAGGGGAAAATGAATGCCCAGTCTAGGTTTCATTTCATAGAATGCAAACAGAACAGAACCTCCCTACATCCTTCCACCTACAACTCTTGAAGCTCCATACCTCCTGGGTAAAGGTGCAAAGTCACCGTGCCCCCTCCACATTTAAGAGATGACTCAGTTCTTGTTTGCCACATTGGTCATGCTCCTCAGTCAACACATGGGAACTCAATGCCATCCCTCGAATTCTCCAGGACATTGTGTTGTTAAGTTTCTCTAAAACTTAACATGTGGGTGGCCTGGTCTGTTCCTTCTGGTGAAAAAAGATCCTGATCTGAGCCCAGAGCCTTTCCCCCATAATCCAGGGATTTACAAAACCCACGATCTCTTTGCTGGTGTTCCTTGGCACAAGGCACGGGGGTCGCAGACTGGTGCCTTATTAAGGCAAACACTTCTGCTAAGAAAACAGAGTCAGCTACTTGGTACCCTGGTGCCAGAGAACTTGCAAAAAATGCTGTGGTTTGGGAGTTGGTCGTGCTTCTCTCTGCATTTTTTGGGGGGGGGTCACACCCGGCGGTGCACAGGGGTTACTCCTGACTCTGCACTCAGGCATTAGCCCTGGTGGTGCTCAGGGGACCATATGGGATGCTGGGAATTGAACCAGGGGACTAAATGGGATGGTGGGAATTGAACCTGGGTTGGCTGAGTGCAAGGCAAATGCCCTACCTGCTGTGCTATTGTTACAGCTCCTCTTTGTAACTTCTTGACTCCTCCTCTGCTTAAAGGCTTAACTGCTGGGCTACAGAAGGGGTAAGATCCTCTGGACACACACACACACACACACACACACACACACACACACCCCAATTTTTCCTAATGCTGCTTGTTCTACTCGTCTCTCTTCGTCCTTCCTCTCCTTCCCCCTCATACAAACACACAGAGGCACATACACAGATACACATACACCCTGTGCCATGTTTTTTTTTGTCTTTTTTTTGTTTTTTGGGCCACACTCGGCAGTGCTCAGGGTGACTCCTGGCTCTCCACTCATTGATAACTCGTGGCGGGGCTTGGGTACTCCATAGGATGCTGGGGATCGAACCTGTATCATCCGCATGCCAGACAAACACCTTCCCCACTATACTGTTGCTCTGGCCCTGACTTTTTGGTCTTTAAAGTAGAAACTGCTTCTTCAGAGATAAAGAGCCGTCTGCAGGAAGAAGTAGCCCTCCAGTGGCCTGAGTTTCTGTCTGACATAGAATTAGAACCCGAAATGGTCTCATCCCATGCACAATCCTGTTCAGATTTTACCTCCCCTCTCATGCACGCCTTTCAAAAACTTTTTACCAATGTCCTACAAGTGTTGACTAGCTGTTATAACAACCTCTATACCTCCCACACCCCCATTTTTCTTGACTCCATTTCTAGTGCATCTCCCCCAGCCCATTTATCTACTAAACAAAATCGCTTCACTAAAATCTTGCCAACTTGGGAACCTTTTGAGACAGACTTCCTGATTTCCTGCCCCAAGCACAAAACCCCAGAGATTCATCCCAGTTGTTGCAAGCACCCATAATCCATCCTCTTTTATTCCTGATGAATGTTTCCTTGAAAGAATGTTCCAGGCTTTGTTTAACCCATCACCCAATGAAAGAGTTTTGGCTTGTTTTCAGTTTTTGGCAAATAGATTCCAAGTTCACTTTTTTTCTTCCCAAGGAAGAAAGGAAACACAGGCGCCTCCCACCCCCCACTTCCACAAGCCACACTGGGGTGGGGGTATCACTCTGCAAAGTCAAAGGCAGCTGCGTGTCCAGCCTCAGAACCTGTAAGAAACAAGTTAGAGCTCATAGCATCGCCATGCCGGCAAGTGCCCAGTGTACTTTGAATCCTTTTACCATGCTGTCGATTGGGTATTTCAAAATCATTTTCCTGCTGTAAATCTTAGTTTGTAACCATCTTTATCTGATGACAGAGGGTAGGGAAAGAAACGGAAGAAAAAAGGGAAGAAAGGAAGAAAGGGATAGAAAGAGAAAAAAGAAAAAGAGAAAAGAAACTCAGAAAAGAGAGGGTAAGAAAGA
This sequence comes from Sorex palustris, assembly GCA_028565675.1. NCBI lineage: Eukaryota > Metazoa > Chordata > Mammalia > Eulipotyphla > Soricidae > Sorex > Sorex palustris. The sequence continues at coordinate 4,815 of JAOXYA010000395.1, read as the reverse complement.
AAAATGACAAAAAGAAGAAAGGAAGAGAGAAAAAAGGAAGAAAGAAAAAGGAACAGGGAAAGAAAAATATAAAAGGAAGAAAGGAAAGGAGATGAAAGGAAGAAAGGAAGAGAAAAAAGGGAGTGAAAAAGATGGAAAGGAAAATAGATTGAAAGGAAGAAAGAAAAAGGAAGAGAGAGAAAAATAAGGAAAGGGAAGAGAGAAAAGAAAAAGTAAAGGGCCAGAGAAATAGCACAGCAGGGAACATGCTTGCTTGCCTTGCATGCAGCTGGGTTTGATTATCAGCATCCCATATGGTCTCCCAGTACAGCTAGGAGGGATTCCAGGGTGCAGAGCCAGGAGTTACCCCTGAGCATCGTGGGTGTGGTCCCAAAACTACAAAAAGAAAAAGGAAATAAGGTGAAAAAAGAAAAGAGTTGGAGCAATACTCCAGCAAGAAAGGAGCTTGTCTTGCACATGACTGACCTGGGTTTGATCCCAGCATCCCGTATGGTCCCCTTAAAAGAGCTCCTGAGGGTGAAATGGCGGAATGACCAGCAGGCCTGAGCCTCCCTGCAACTAACTACTTAGTCCCAGTGTTCAAAGACGCTCCGTGACCGCAGCTCTGCTGGGACCCCCTCCCTCCCCAGTCCTGTGATCCCAGGACACAGCAAAAGGCCTTGTACTTCTTGAGGAGGATTGTTTTCCCTCCCCCATGTGACACTGCCCAGAGAGCCCCAACTGAGGCATTATTTCACCCCAGTTACAGCTCTGCTGGGCGCTGATTGGACGAGGACCCAATTTCTCCTCCGGTGATAAATGGGGGAGCTTTGTGTGCTGAAAGACAGTAGGAAGGGGGCGTGGCAGGGTGGATAATGGACTGGGGGTCCTTTTAAGGTGCCAGAAGAAAAAGGAGCTCCCCATCCAGAAGGGATAAAACGAGGTCAACCTATATTTGTTTTAAGTGTGGGTCATGAAATAGCCTTCATTATTTCTTTGGAAAGCTTTTAAAGACACAAAAGCCTCAAGAAGACAGACTGGGAGAAACGGTCTGGGTGTTAGGGAAACGTAAAAGGCAAAGTGAAACAATTACTGGCTCACAATGGTGTATTAGCGGGGATTGTTCTTCCAGATCTGGGCCCACTTTCTCTCCGGGCTTGGAGCGGGCCCCGAAAGTTGGTAAGAGGTGGGAGAAAGGGGCCAAGCCAAGGGCCCCAGGACTGTGGCACTCCATCACTGGCCAACTAAGGGGATGGCAAGATCACATTCAGATTTTGGCTCTGTCTCTGCAGTTGGGTGGTGGTGGGGAGGGAGTCAGATCTGGAGTTAGGCTGACCGACTTTCAATGGTCCCAGAAAACTGGGGCGCTCTAGTCCTTACCCTTAACGTCTTCCCCTCCTCTGTCAAGTGGGGAGCCTGTGTTACCTGCTGCTCTGGAGGTATCGCTACTGTTTTTCCTTTGAAATTGGGCATGCTCCGAGAACCCTAGGGAGATGATGGGGAATGAGCTTTGCTTTTTTTTTTTTTTATGGGTGGCACGTTTTCATTGACTGTGGCAATGAACAGTTCTTAGTGAAGATGGAAGAGAGCAGAAAAATAGATAACGCGTGCTTTCATCCTCTGGTTTTTGTTTTGTCTGGGAATTAAATACATTATGCTGAAAAGGCTGGGTACAGAAGAAAAACCAGGGGCTCTGGGGTCCTTTTGAGATAAATCTTCCTGATGGGGCGCATCGAGACAACTATGAGGCTTTCATCAATACTCAATAATTCTGCCAATATTTCTGCTCTCGGGGACAAAACTGCCTGAACTGGGCAAGCAATTTGCTCCTGCGGTGACTCCAATCAATGCGCTCCTGTTAAGCAAATATTGCTGATTTTTCAGCAGGGCTGTTTGCTGTGTAAATTCTGTTCTCTGCCAAAGTGCTGAGCTGGCCTCATTTATTTCCACAGGTGGCACGGGGGGGGGGGGGGGGGGGCCGGGGCTGGGGAAATGGGGGGACGGGGGGGTTGGGGGGGGGGGGGGGGGCTCTTGGCTTTCATGAGCTCTTTCTCAGGATGCTAGAAGCTGGAAACAGAATTTCACCAGCCAGTGCAGCCAGGTGCTGAGTCCCTGGGGCAGCCTTTGTAATGACTTTGGGGGTGACCCCCTTCAGACACTGAGTGCTCTCCACGTGGTTGAGGGCCATGCCTGAGTCTTCATTTGGATACTTTTTTGGGGGGCATACCAAGGACTCACTCCTCGCTCCACACTCAGGGATTGCTCCTGGAAGGCTCAGCGGACCCTGTGGGCGGTGGGGGATTGAACTCGGCTCAGCAGTGTGCAAGGCAAATGTGCTTTTCCTCCCCCCCATACTATTGCTCTAGCCCCAAGTGGCATTTTTTGATGAGGTCACACCTTGGCGGTGTTCAGGGGCTGTTAATCGCGATGCTTGGGAAGCCATATGTAATGCCTCAGATCAACCATTTGGTTAAAAAATATCTGTAGGAAGGATGGGCACTGGTGGAGGGATGGGTACTTGATCATTGGATAACTGAAACCCAAGCACAAAAATTTGTAAGTCTATAACTGTACCTCATGGTGTTTCATTAATAAAATATCTGTAGCACTATAGCACTGTACTCCCGTTCTTCATCCATTTGCTCGAGCGGGCACCAGTAACGTCTCCTTTGTGAGACTTGTTACTGTTTTTGGCATATCAAATACTCCGCGGGGAGCTTGCCAGGCTCTGCTTCTGCGGCAAGATACTCTTGGTAGCTTGCCGGGCTCTCCAAGAGGGACGGAGGAATCGAATCTGGGTTGGCCGTGTGCAAGGCAAACGCCCTACCTGCTGTGCTATCGCTCCAGCCCAGATTAAAAAATATCTGATATAGTGGTCAGAGAGATAGTCCAACAGGTAAGTTACTTGCTTTACATGTAGCTAACTGGGGTTCTATCCCTGGCACCCCATATGACCTTCTGCCCAACCCAAGAACCTCCAGGAGTAATCCCCGAGCACCACTAGGTGAGGCCCACCCGCCCCCAATAATTAGGGAGGAAAATCAACAACACTGTAAAAGGATGTCACTTATCAACAAAGATACACAATCTTTAATGAAAGAGCATAAAACATTAACATCTCAGTCTTTTGAAATGATTGAGAAAAGCATTGATGCTAGGAAATGCTCGAGTTAACATTCATGCCTCCAGAGCAAACAAGAATCAAGTCCAATCAGGGATGCCAAGCATTCTTTGATAAAAGCCAACTCTCATATCTAATGAACTTTAGAAACTCAGGATTGGATACTTGCCTGGCAGAGGGTTTTCCTAAGGAAGTATCTTGCATGCAGACAAAACATTCCTAGTTTCCCCAGGAAATTGAAATGTACCTGCAGAGTATTTTACAAACAATGTCTAGGAGCTGTCACACCAGACCCATTTGCTTAAAGAATTCCAGGACCGGAGGAATGGGAAATTTCTTGGCCAGTGGAAAACTCTCTGACCTCTTCTTGCTAATGCTATGATGGAAATTTAGAATATGCATTTTTGATTTGATCATTGATTTATAGCGTATCTCCCAAAAGAGATGATTTTTGCTCATGGGTGTAAGAGTTTGATAAGATGCGCACCCTGTCTACACTAGGGATGAATCTTCCCTGTTCTAAGAAAATGCTGATTTGTAGAAAACTCTTTGTAACCATACTGAGAGGTTGCCATCATGTGTGTGTTCCCTCCCCCCTCCCCGCCTCCCGCCACATTGCTTGAACAGTAGTGATGATAAAAGCAGGCTCTTGGAGCTTTGCCTAAGGCTTCAGGTGCTAGCCTGGCCTAGGCCCACAGGTCTTGATTACAACTGATGTAATCAAGATCTCCTTGATCCCCTGCCATGGATTGTCTCGGGGTGTTTGGTTAAGTGAACCCCTCTTATAATACTAGCATCTGAGACAGATTCCTTTGGGTGCTAACCCAGCCCTATTACAATCCTCGGACTTCCCACTGGGACTTGCCTTCTGTGTAAGCCTGTGCATGGTGCGCAGCCTCAGGGGAGGGTTCAAAATCTTGCCTCCGTGCTATTTGCTAAGAGGGACCAAAGCAGTGTTAAGCCTCTGCCTTCCTTCCATGCATCTTCAGGAAGGCTTCTGTGCTCTGGAAGTCTTGCTGGGGTTCTTCTATTCTTCGGACACATTCTGCAGAGCATGGAGGCACCTGGAGAGATGGTGGTCCCCTTATTCCAACCTTCATCTTAGTAGGACCTCCCTGCCTTGTCCCCACCTGGGCCTGTCTTGGGTCTCGTGGGGCTCACACTCACAGTGAGGGTCTCTGCACAGAAGTGTGACAAGGTTCAATAGATTTGGGGGCTCTTTGGATAAGAACTTGTGTTGCAGAAGTGCCACGCAGTGGGCGTGGAGGGTCCTGGGGCCAGACTCTTGCTCAGCTGAGGGGGGCCTGGTGGAGGGGGAGCAGTGCAAAAGGACACAGACCCCACTCTGCCACCCATGGATTTGTATTCTGAGTCTCTCCCAGTGACTAAGCTCCCTAAACTTAACTCATGGGGAAATCAACTCCCCCATTTATCTTTCAGGGTGGCCATTTTCCATACTCCTGCTCTTACCCATCTGATTAGACCCACATCCATTCTTAGTACTGCCCTGGTGGGGGTAGCAAGGAATAGCCTACGGTAGCCATGTTGGACTAAGGATGATATTTTCACGAGATCAGAGATGCTTGTGCCTAGGTTCTTCTATAGAACTAGATTGTATGTGCATTAAAGAATCAGGAAAGGGGCTGGAGCGATAGCACAGCGAGCAGGGCGTTTGCCTTGCACGTAGCCAACATGGCCAACCCAGGTTCGATTCC
>JAOXYA010000384.1:0-14735 GCA_028565675.1 Sorex palustris | reverse complement strand
CAGTAACAACAAAGTCTCACAATGGAGACGTTACTGGGCCCGCTCGAGCAAATCGATGAACAACGGGAGGACAGTGCTGGACAGTGCACAAACATACACATCAGGACAGGAGTGTGAGCTTCCCTGCAATAGAGCCTTATTCTCCATTTCCTGCCCTGCAGCTGGTGGCCACTCTCTCCTCTTCCCCTTAGCTGTTCAGTCACACGTCTCATTGCACACATAAAGAAGGACCAAAGCTAGCAGGCAACAAGTGGTACAGCTAGTTACTAGTAACTCTGCAGGCAGGGGACTCACAGAGACATACCGTCCTCTGCCAGGGGGCAGTGAACTGTCAAAGAGTGACTTAGCAAGTGGAATGCAAACCGCGCCCGCAACAAGACGAAAGCCCCACACAAGCTCAGTTGGACACAAAACCTACAGAGGTTGATAATCGGCTGATATAGTCCTTAAGGAGGAACTCAGTGGAGACGATTGACTCCGATGGATTCCTATGGACACGCTGGATCTGGAAAGGATTCCTGTGGACTGGTTACTCTGGAAAAACTCCATGGAGACTGATGGAACAAGGAAGGGCAACGTGGAACCTGAACTGTCGAACATCTTTGACCCAGATGGTTTGGATGACCATCTCCTCTGCCCTAGTTCTGATACCCACTGACATGTTCTTTACACACGAGTGTGCCTCGGTGGCTTCAGAACTCTGCAGTGACCATGACTGAGGCTCACAAGGAGCTGAAACCACTGTCTACAACCACCCATGCTCCCTCTCGATCTCAGGTCCCTGATCTGGAAGTCTGTTCCTTGACCTTTACTGTGGTCAGCTACTTCCTTCATTTACCTGAATCTCTTGGCATGTTTCCCCCCTGGGTCCCGGACCTTTCCATGATCTGTCACCCCTTCCCTAGAATTATGAGCTGCCTAGTAGAGGGTTCATCTCAAGCCAGAGTGTTCAGCTAAACTGTCCCATACTCCTGCTCCTGGCGTTTATCCCATTTGTTTGTTCATCAGTGGCATTGATGTCGGGGTGTCGGCTATTCTCATTTAGGCTCAGGGCAGGCAGCTAGGGGACGTTTTATACTCAGGTCTGCTCATTCCTGGTTTCATACGCTTCCTTTTTTCGCTTACTTGCCTTGAAACAGGACCTACTGGTATTATGACACAGAGAGTTAGGAAGTGGGGGTTTTGTGGGGGCCTTTGGAAAGTCAGGGTAGTGGAACCAGGCAAATGTTCTGGACATCAGGGTAGATTCAGGTATGCCCCTTGGTGACCCAAGGACACCGTCGGTGCCAGGATGCTCCTCTCAGCTCTCAGCTCTCCACTCTCCCCCCAGCAACCCCCTCCCCATCTCAGGCTGGGGCTCCTCCCTGGCCCACCCCAGGCTGGGAGGAGGGACAGTTGATTCCAGGGTTCAGTGGAAGGCTGGGACATGGAGCGCCCCCTCTTGGGCAGGGTCCTGCTTTCCCATACCTATGGCGACGGTTGGAAAGAGGCTGTGTTGAGTTCCCCAGATGGTGAGCCCCCAGCCAGTGGCCACTCTCTGCGTGGACCACCCTCAATCCCACATCCTGCCTCTCAGCATCTCCCTGGAGTCTGGAGCACCTGGCATGGGCATGTGGGAGCAGCCCTAGGCCTCTCCCATCGCTTCAAGAGCCTCCTTTGAGATGAGGCTGATAACACGATCACAGCTTGGGACCGCCTAATGTGTGCAGCACCTGAACCTCATCACCCTGCAATCAACGCTGCTGCTTTCCTTGTACATGTGGGGAAACTGAAGCAGGGAGTGGCAAAGCCTGACTGGGTAAAGGCTGGAAGGCTGCCACGAGGCCTCTGACCTCTCCCAGCGGCCCCATCCATATGCCAAGCACAGGAGATAACGGAGCAAGCGGCTTACCTTGTAGTTAGGATAAGCTACCACAACACCCATTAAGACCGTTTCGGGAGCGTTGATTGCTCCAAGTTGCTGATTGTGACCTTGAAGCACTCATGCTATAGGGCACAGAAATCGAGGGCAGGCAGGCAGCGCTACACTGGGACCTGAAGATAAAGCTGGAAAGCACCCAGGGCTTGGGTGGGGGGACCCTGAAGACAGCCAGAGCTAGGGGTGAGGGATGTGGTACTGGAAGGTGTCCCCGAGTCCCCGAGTCCTGCTGGGGACCCACCAGCTGACCAGGTCTTTGAAAGCCAGGTGGCCCCGCGTCCTGGGCACAGGGAGTGGCGGCTCTAGCCTGGGGGCTGATCTTTCAACCTCTGGACAGCTGTGGCCTCTGCGATCTCCACACACATCGCGGGAGGGTTCCCATCACCTAGAGTTGCATGCAGTGAAGTAGTGGCTTGCTCTCCTAGTAGACCACAGTGCCCTGAAGGGCCAGTGGCGTGTAGGCAGACACCTTCCCAGCAGGAACTGGAGGAGCACCCCAAGGGGCCACCCATGCAGGGGGGGTGCCAGGAACACGTGGGCCAGCCCCACAGTGGTGCAGCTCAGGGCCAGGCTAAGAATTCCCCTGGGTCGTGCCTGGGACATCTAACAGTCCTGCGGCCCCTGTGCTCCCCCAGCCAGGAACCCAGCACCCATTGGGCCTGTGCAGCCCAACACCCAGGTGCCCAGGACTTCAGGCCTTGCCATGAGCATGAGCAGAGGGGGAGACAGGTTCTGGCTCTCTCCCAGTCTTGGTAGCTGACTGGCTCAAGGGGGCCAGGGGGCAGGGGAGGGGAGCAGGTGTGTCTGTACAGGCTCTGTAGACTGTTGGGGAGTAGGGTGGGCGTGTCCCAAATGATGTGGGTGGAGGACTCTGAGTGGCGAACAGCTGAGGAGGCTGCTTGAAAGGGTCTGAGTGTGGTGTCCATTGGTCAGGGAGTGGAAGATTGGGCACCTCCAAGTCTGGACAGAGCCAGAGTTCAGTTTTCTTTTTTTAAAGGCTTTAGGGTCACACCCAGCGGTGCTCAGGGGTTACTCCTGGCTCTGCACTCAGGGATCACTCCTGGCGAGCTCAGGGGACCATATGGGATGATGGGGAATCAACCTGGTCAGCCGCATGCAAGGCAAGTGTCCTACCACCTGTACTTTCTCTCCAGCCCCAGCCGGAGTTAGATTTTTAATGATCTTAACTTTGTTTTTTGTTTTAGTTTTAAAGTTTTTTTTTTTTTAATTTTTAAAATTTTTATTTTTTTGCTTTTTGGGTCACACCTGGCAATGCACAAGGGTTACTCCTGGCTCTGTACTCAGAAGTTACTCCTTGTAGTGCTCAGGGGATCATATGGGATGCTGGGAATCGAACCCGGGATGGCCACATGCAAGGCAAATGCCCTACCCGCTGTGCTATCTCTCCAGCCCCTTAACTTTTTTTTTTTTAAGAGTATCATAGTAGACATTTTTTGGGCGGGGGCAGGGGCTCATATCCGGTTGTGCCCAAGGCTTACTCCTGTTCTATGCTTGTGGATTACTCCTGGTGGTGTAGGGACTGTATTCAGTGCTAGGGTCCGCTATGTGCAAGGCCTGAGCACCCCCTGGAGAACCTCTTTGGCTTTTGGTACAGACAGTGCACTGACAAGGGCCAAGATTCTAGAAGGAAGAGGGATTAGTGAGGAGCAGCATTTCCTTCCTGCATGTTGGCCCAACGCTTTGCTCTCCTCCCACTGACAGCCAGGTTTCTCATTTCCTCCAGAGGCTCTCTCTGCAACACAGGCAAGCCAGCTCCTGGAAATCTATATTTGTATCCAGAGCTGCCCTCGCTTCCTCTCCCTTCTGACATAAGTGGCGTCAGTTTTACATGCCAGTGTGCACTTTGCTCATTCCCAGGTATCTCAGAAGACCTCCCACGTCAGTTTACCTAGCGTTGTGTCATTAAGAACAGTGGCATAGGCTTCCGTTGTGCCGATGCATCGTGCTCCCGCTGATGGAATTCCAGGCTTCTCTTGAGAGTGGTGTGGCCACGAACAGCCTCACTTGTTTGCTGTGTCATACGTGAGAGTGGACATCTCTCAGATAAATGACTGCAAGTGGGATTTCCGTGTCAAACCGAGCCTCTGTCATTTTGTGAGATAGGAATGAATTGCCCCCAATTTTTCAAAACCATCCTCCAACGTGGAGTTGGGCGAACCTTCAGCGTACAAGTGTTCCTCATGCATATGTTCATGTGTGCATTTCTCAGGGTTTGCTTGTGTTTTCTGTAGCATATGAGTGTGCCTTCCCCGTGGCATGCACGCGTTCCCTGTCACACGGTTGCAGGTGTTCTGTGTTGGTGTATGTGCGTTTGTTTCCTGGACTTCAAATACATTCTCTGCTGTGTGTGCATGTGAGCACACATTCCTGCACTCCCTGCAGTGTGCACGTGTGTATGTGCAAGCAATCATTCATAGTGCCACACAACCTGGAGTGATGTCAGGCTCCCAGGATGGTTGTGAGCAGGGTATCCCAGTTAGTAATTCTCTTGAGCATCTTTTCCGTGTTTCGGATACATTTGTGCTTCCAGGAACGTTCTATCCTTATTAGTTTCACTCATTTTTAAACTGGATCATTGACCTTTAAAATTGTTTTATTTTGCTTTTTATTGCTCTGTTGGTGTTTTGTACCTATAAGGGGGATTAGTCTTTTGTCTGTGATAAGAGTTTGTCTCTTTAGCTTTTCACTGTCATGGTAGGTTTGGTTCTGTGGGAATGTTGTGTTTTGATGTCGTCAAACTGATCGCTGTGCCCTTTTGTAGATTTTGTAGCCTAGTGATAAAGTCTTCCAAGACAGTTTCTTGGTTTCTTCTAGTATTTTCCTCGCTTAACTGTTTGGTATTTTTTTTTTAAGACAAATACTTGATGTATTGGCAATTTGTCCTTGGCTTAAGGCACAAAACCCGCCTTCAATTTAATTTCTTTTAGGAAGGCGCCAGGTTTTCTGAATGCTCTTTGTTAAACCATCTTTCCCTGGTGATTCGAGCTGCCGCTGTTATTCTGCTGGGACTGTGGCTTGCAGGTCCCTGTGTGGAGGCCTTGCCCGGGTGCGTGCCTGTGCCCGCGAGGAGGTAATGACACTTCCAGGAGGCCATAGGACTGGGCCCTAATAGGAGAGAATCTGTACTTTAAAGTGAAGGAGACCTCAGGAGCTGCAATAAGAAAGGCCAGCGCCCAGATGACACACCCTCACTGCCTGTCACCCCCGCGTGGGGTTGACCTCAGACTTTCTGGTTCAATTCTTCTGTCCCATCACGTTGCCTACTGCTGTGGGTGTAGGGAGAGATAGGGCTCTCAGGACCGGGAAGTGAGAGGGACGGGCTGAGCAAAAGAAGGGACAGATGTCTGGTGGAGGGGGCGGGGGCAGGGGACGAGAGCAGCTGAGAGGCGAGGGCAGGCCCATCGGGGCTGGACAGGATGCCCAGGGCCTGCTGCCAGGGCGGGGAGGGACAGCCAGGACCCGGCAGAAGGATGCCCGCGGACAGACTCTGGGGCTCCCCAAGGCTGCGGTGGTCCGGTCATCTCTGTGCCCCACCGTTTACATCAGGCCCGCCTTCAGGAGGGCAGGCTTGCTCGCTCTCATTGCCGCCTTTCTGTGAACTGCAGCTTAGTCCCAAAGCCTCACTGCCACATGCGTGTGGGCACCAAGTCTTGGGGTGGCATCCTGCCCTCTGACCATCCCAGTCTCATGCTTCATGGTGTCTTTCTTGCCTCAAAGGCAGGATGTAGCTAAGGGTGGGGAGCATCTCCAGTTTCCTCTGTCTTGCCCTCCTGTCAGAATTGCACCCACTCCGGCCCACCCTGTCACCCTGCCCCCTCCCCTCCACCCTTCCTGCCTTTCTACCTCTGGAGCTACTTCTGGATCCCTCGCCCTGCTCAGAAAGCTCCTGTGCAGGCGGCAGCCACTCACTCCCTGTCTGTTATATTGGGGTGAGCTGCTGGCTTGGAGACCTTGAACAAGCCAAACCTGATCTCCATGTGACTAGGATCTCAGCAAGGCCCCGTGAGTTCAAGTAAAGGTGACTGTCCCAGGGTGCTGGGGGTTAGTGGGGCAGGCTTGCTAAGAGGCCAGGGGACCCCATCAACATGCTTTGTTCCTCTCTATCACCTCAGTCTGCAAGTCCAGCCCCTCTCCATCCCCCCTCCCCCCGAGGCCTCTCCTCTTGGCCGTCTCTGCTCTGAGCTTGGCCCTAGCTGTGGAGTGTGACAGCAGTTGGTGTACAACTAGCATGCAGGGAAGGAGATTCTCTGTGAGCCTGCCGGGAGCCATCGAGTCCACAGGACAGTGGACATGCACGACTGTACCATGCACAACTGTACCTGTGTCCCCCACGGGCCCTGCCTCGACAGCGGCAACCCTTTCCCCAGAGGTCGGCCTCAGTCTCAGCATCACACAGACAGACCCCAGAGACTGGTACCTGGGGGTGTCAGGAGGAGAGGTGAGGGGTTCACAGGTGGTCATGAGAAGTTTCTAGAACAAGGCCAGAGATGAGCCAGGGTGCCCTAAGGTGCTCCGTGGCACTGTGTGACTTACAGGCTTGGGTTTCTTCTTGAGGAGTGATCAGTGTATATAGTTGGAGGGAGAAAGCAAAAATAAGCCACAAGCAAAGGTACTGTTGTGTTGCTGGCAATGTCCTCCTTAAAATCTGTTAGCATTTGTTAGTATTTAGCTAGTACTTGGTTGGGTGCGTATATGTTTAGGAGTGTGATTTCTTCCTGCTGCACATGTCCCTTGATTATTAAAAAATGGCTGTGGCCACCCCGGCTTTTTTGAGGGAGTTGTTTGCTTGCAGGATTGTTTTCCATCCTTTGACTTTGAGTCTGCATTTGCTCTGACTGTTCAGATGTGTTTCTTGTAGGCAGCAGAATGTTGGGTTGAGTTTTTAAATCCATTTTTCCACTCTGTCTCTCTTAATTGGTGCATCTAGGCCATTGACATTGAGAGAGATTACTGTCATGGGGTTTTGTGCCATCTTTCTGTAGAGGTTTGTTGTGCTTGTAGGGGGTTATCTTGTCTTACAGCAAAGGCACTGTTGTGGGTCTGCCGTTTTGTCTCCCTCAACTTTCCCCATCAGAACTCTCTGTGTAGAGGCCCAGCTCATGGTTATTTGCTTAGAGCTGGCTCTATGATATCCAGTCTTGTGGATAAAACAGTGCGTTGCTCGGACTTGGGTGGGTGTGGGGGGCCATAGGTGGTGGTGTGGGGAGAGGGTGCACATGGACCCACACAGGCAAGGTGCTTCCATTTGAAACACATCCCTGCCCCTCCCCTCGGCTTCTTTACTGACAACCTTAGCCTTAGGACCTTCAAGTTCTCATTTATTCTGTGTGAGCAGCATCACAAAACTGCACTTGTTTGCTTCATGCATGTGCATGGAATCTTTCTGAGGCCTCGACTCTGGGTCAGAGGGTGTATATCTGCATTTCCACTCTCCTGACTTGATAGCAGTTTATACTGCCAACAGCAGAGTCTGAAGCCTTCTTTCCTTCGGCTCGAGGAAACCCTGATGTTTTGTGACTCATAAGCTTTCACCACTTTGAATGGGGAGGTAGAGTGTGGAGTTGCATTACCAGAGAGTTTTTAAGAAAAATGGAGAAATTGCATCTTGGCTGGGACCAGAGAGGCACCAAGTTAGGGTCAGGCATTGGGGTTCCGAAGAGTCTTCTTGCTCCCTTTTCCTGCACCTGGAGGGTCCGGTTGAGGTTCTCCCCACGCTGTAAGTTGAGGTGAATTTCTGCTGCATACCTGAGGGTCTCACAGTTTGAGCAGCTCCTTGTTAGAAGAGGTTGGAAGGGGGAACAGGGGGGTAGCAGGCAGTGGGGTGGAGCCTAAGGGGTCATGACCCCCAGTGGGGCGGGTGGGAGGGGTGTGACTGGCTCCGTTTCTAATCCTGCATTCACCTGTGCCATCGCTCTGAGTCCTTCCTGCTTCTCTGCCTGGCTGAGCAATTGGAATAACCCCGATGCATGCGGGGGGCCAAGGGTTGAACACTTTGCCCGATTTAGCTCCCCGTAACCCCTCTCAGAGGCTTGGCTCGGTGGTGTTTCGTGACCCCACAGTGTGGACACTCAGTGCACATAGGGCTTCCTTAAATCCATCAAGATCATGCAGCTGCCAAATTCTTGCCTGGGATTTGCCACTCACACCCCAAGCTGGCACCAGGGCTGTGCCCTCAGCCTCTGCTCCTCCAACACTGCTGGGCATGGATGGGGGAGGCGGTGTTTGCCCTTCATATTTCCTTCCCACTTCTTGCTTTCATTTCCACTAAGGATGGGGGCAAGGTGACATTTTGGTTTTTATCTCTGAGCCACACCCAGCGGTACTCAGGGCTCATTCCTGGCAGTGCTTGGGAACCCAGTGGGGTGGGTGTGGGGCACCAAACCTGGCTTGGCCATGCAGGGTAAGTGCCTTTTCTGCTGGGTCCAAGTGATCACTTTCTCTCTGGCCCCAGGTGAGCACTTCTGGGAATATCTTTATCCTGGTCTTGCCTCTCAGTCGAAGCAGGAAGTAGTTGATTTTATGAATAGGATTCTGTGAATAATAGGAGCCATTCATCTGGGCTTTCTCAGACATTTCTGGGATCTTTAGTTTCTAGCTAGCTTGTAGCTAAGGAGCACAGTATCCTAAAGAAAAATACAGGGTAGGAGAGATCTAAGGCTCAGAGCACAGGCTTTACATGTGCGAGCCCTGGGCTTGGGCTCCAGCACCCCTGGGAGTGACCCACACCCCCCAACACTGAGCCTGGAGTAGCCTATGAACACCACACTGAAGGGGTTGATAAAAAAGGAGTGAAATCAATAGCCAGAATCTGGAAACAACCCAAGTGCCCAACTGGTGAAAGAAACTTTGGTACATCTACACAGTGGAATATTATGCAGCTGTTAGAAGAGATGAAGTCATGAAATTTGCTTATAAGCAGATGGACATGAAGAGTATCATGCTAAGGTAAATGAGTCAGAAAGAGAGGGACAGACATAGAAGGACTGCACTCATTTGCGGAATATAAAATAACATAATATGAGATTGACACCCAAGGACAGTAGAGACAAGGGCCAGGAAGATTGCTCTGTAGTTGGAAGCCTTCCTCATGAGCTGGGGGAGAAGGCAGCTGGAATAGAGAAGGGGTCACTAAGTCAATGGTGTTTGGAGGGATCACTCATGATGGGGGATGTGTGCTGAAACTAGACAAAGGACCAAACATGATGTCCTCTCAGTATCTGTATTGCAAACCACAATGCCAAAAAGTAGAGGGAAAGAAGGAAAATGCCTACCATAGAGGCAGGGTCTGGGGTGGGGTGGGAGTGGTGGGAGGGTTACTGGGATGCTGGTGATGGGAAATGCACACTGGTGGGAGGGATGGTGTTTGACATTGTATGACTAAAACTCAATCATGAAAGCTTTGCAACTATATCTCATGGTGATTCAATAAAAAAAATTAATTTTGTTTTCCTGAGCAGCAGTAGTATATGGTGCTCCTGAGTGCTAAGTACCAGACACTGAACCCTGTGAATTATATGGTTATAATATCTTCTACATGTGTATGCCATCCCTTTCCCCCCTATTTTTGATTGGGTATATTGACAAAAATTCCTAGTGTTATATATACAGTTAAATTTATAAAAGATTTACTAAGCCTTTTTACTTTGGTATTAAAAGATTTATCTATATCTTTTTTTTGATTTATCTATATCTTATTCTTTAAAAAATCTAAAAGAGAACCAGAGTGGTAGTATAGCCAGTAGAGCATTTACCTTGCATGAGATCAACACTGGCATCCCGTATGATCCCCCAAGCACCGCTAGGAGTGATTCCTGAGTGCAGAGCTAGGAGTAGCCCCTGAGCATTGCTAGGTTTGACCCCAAAATATTAAAATTTTTAAAAAAGCTAAAGGGGCTCGAACAATAGTACATCAGGTAAGGTGCTAGCCTTGCATGCAGCCAATCCAGGTTTGATCCTTGATACCCCATATAATTTCCAAGAGTCTACCAGGATTATCCCTGAGTGCAAAACCAGGAGTAAGCCCTGAACACTGCTGGGTGTGGCCCAAATTCAAACCAGAAATAAAAATAAAAGAGCTAAAAGGGGACTGGAGAATATCCCACAACCACCTCCATATAAGCACAAAGTCTTATTTTATATTCTGGATTTTCTGGATTATATGGCTATATTCAGGGCTATATTCAGGGATAAATTGCAACATCTCCAAACTATACAATATTAACATACCAGTAGGAGCACACCAGACTGGATAGGAATGTAACTAAGCTAAATCCACAGAAACATTAATACAGAAGTCTCAACTAGCAAAAAACAGCTTAGGAAACCTTCAGACAAGAATTTAAGACCCCCATAGTGAGATAAAACAACTTTCGCAATTTTCTTTTATTGGGGGCCAAAGAGATTGTATAGTGGGTAAGATGTTTGCCTCGCACACAGCTAACCTGGGTTCAGTTGCCAATATGCCATGTGGTCCCCTAAGCATTGCCAGGAGTAATTCCTCAGTATAGAGTCAGGAGTAATCTGAGCTTTGCTAGTTGTGGCTCAATAACAACAACAAGAAATCACAAATTTTCTTTTACTGAAGTGCATTTAATAATCCCATTAGCCATTTACTGGAAACAAGCAATATAAAATAAATTATTTTGGGTCTGATAAAGGGGCAGACTTGAAGGGTGGTTGGGAAAATGGGGATAATGGTGGATGGAAGGTCACAGTGGTGGTGGGATTGGTGTTGGAATATTGAATGCCTGTTATAAATGTGTCATGAACAACTTTGTAAATCACAGTGTTTAAATAAAGTGGGAAAAATAAAAATGAAACAAAAAAATTTAAAGGGGAAGCCAGAGAGATAATACAGCGGGTAAGGGCACTTGCCTTACATGTAGCTAAATGGCGTTTGATCCCTGGCACCATATATGGTTCCCCAAACCACCAGGAGTGATCCCTGGGCACAGAGCCAGAAATAATCCCTAAACTCAGCTGGGGGTGGCCCCAAAACCAACCAACCAAACAACAACAACAACAACAAAAAAAAAAAAACAGAAAATCTTAAAACTTTTTACCTTTCAGATTTTAGGCCAAATTCAGTATAGTTTGACATACTTTTCTCTAAAGTTTCCATGAAAAGGATAGGATTATTAGAATATAGAAGCATAAGAGAGTAAGTTACAGTGTTCTACAGAAATGTGGAGTTTTTGTTTTAGATGTTGGTTTAGAATAGGAGCCTATTTTCATGTCTTCCAATCATCCCAACTTCATAATCTCTCCTTCCTTCACTCTTTGTATAGTAGGGCTTTTTTACAAAAAGTATAAAAACGTACTCAAAGAATGATATGTGGTGCCAGGAATTGAACCTGAATCAATTGTGTGCAAAGCAAGTGCCCCACTATACTATCTCTCCAGTTCTGGCTGGACTGTTTTCATGGAGCTTTTTCCAGAGAGGATTTTTTAATTCTCTAAACATTTTAACTGACCCAGTAACAAATTCTTTCTTCTATTCTTCTACTCTTTCTTCTACAGTATCAACTATAGATTGAGATTCATTTACAAGTATGAAAAACACCACATTTACAGGTATGATAGTAATTTTACATTTTATATTTCTAAAACAATCAGTTAAGTAATTAACAAATAAGTAGTAACTACATAGTTTTTTTGTTTGTTTTGTTTTACAGCTATGCTTGGCAGTGTTTAGGGGCTGCTTCTAGCAGTTCTTGGTGAACCATGGATGTCTGGGAATCAAATATGGGGCTTCTTCATGAAAAACATGTGCTTAGCCTCTTCAGCTATTAAGAGCAATTTAAAAAATATTTCCCTTCCCTTCCCTTTTGGTTGTTGTTGTTCTTGTAATGACCAAGGATTATACCTTCAGTTGTAGTCCTGGCAGGTTTTTATTTGTGGAGCTTGTGAACATGTTAGTTGCACCTGAGTGCTTGCTCTGAGTCACACACTTGGCTGCTTTCTCGAAATTGCACACTTACTTGCTGAGCTCATTGGGGGATCATACACTTTATTTGTTTACATACTTTTTGTGGTGGGCTAGAGATAGCCCACTTTTGTGTGCTGCCTGGATACCAGGGATAAAACTCAAGAGTGGTAGAGACTGGCCCACATCCAAAAAAACAAAAGCAACCAGTGTTGGTGCGGATGTGGCGAGAAAGGGACCTTCCTTCACTGCTGGTGTGAATGCCAGCTGGTTCAGCGCTTTTGGAAAACAGTATGGACACTCTCAAAAAATTAGAAATTGAGTTCCCATTTGACCCAGCAATACCACTCCTGGGAATATACCCCGGAGAGGCAAAAAAGTATAGTCAAAGTGACATCTGCACTTGTTTGTTCATTGCAGCACTGTTTACAATAGCTAGAATATGGAATATGATTTTATCAGCCTCTATTTTCACCTCCTTCCTAATGCTGCCATATTGGTGGCTCTTTCAGGGTCAGGGGGATGAGACCCATTGTATTTACTGGTTTTGGTATATAAAATATGCAAAGAATAGCTTTCCAGGCTCTGTCATGAGGGTGGGATACTCTCGGTAGCTTGACAGTTTGTCCAAGAGGGATAGAGGCTTTTAGGGTGGCCTCTAATTGCCCTTTCAGGTGTTCCCATGTTTCGAACCATATTTGAACCCTAACAAATATGGTGCGGCAATCCTGGAAGATAGGTATTAAGTGTCTTATGATGTGTTCCGGGGCTGCATGTTTCAGAAAGTATCCTGGAGCGTGGCGGCAGCTGTGTAGTGGAGGTAGTGGAAGGAAACAGGATGAGAATGCTATTCGGGTCTCCCAAAGAGGAATCGGAAGGGTTATGCTTGGAGTATCATGTTTCACTCAACTGAGAGAAAGAATATGGAATTCTGGCCTCGGTCCATGGTCAAAAATCAGGGACACATAATGAGATTTGGAGATGACCACTGGACTAAAGCCAATACCTACTGGATTCCACGGGAAGTCAAAAGACCACGTAGCAGCCCATCTACAAGATGGTCAGACTTCTTCGTCAAGAACCTGAACAATCGGTTTGAGGCTCTTCATGCTCCTACAATGAACAGTCACCATTGGCTAGACTAGCACGTGACAGGGACAAATGGAGATGTTACTTGTGCCCGCTCGAGCAAATCCATGAGTGAGGAGAAGTCAAGTAATCAAGTGATCAAGTGATCAGGGCAAAGGCTAAAGCTAGGGCAGTGGTCAAGATGGTTACAGAGTTTAATCACTGACAACTCATGTAGTCCACTGAGAACCACTAGAGTCATTCCTCGACACAGAGCCAATAGTAAGCTCTGAGCACAGCCGGGTGTGACCTGCAAAATAAAAATTATGTGCTACAGTTAGCTAGTTCAAATAACACCGAGGAACCTACTTCTAACTTAAGCCTTATGGTGCAGATATTTATCTTGTGATTATTCTATAAAATTTTGAGACAACCGAGTATCAGATTTTGCTTGAGCATTTTATAAATATAATTTGCATTAAATTGATTGTTGATTCAATTATATTAACAGTATGCTTTCAGATTTTCTTTTTTGTTGATCTATGAAGAGTGTTAAGAGGTATATTAATGCCCTCAACAATATTTTTGTAATATTCTCTACATATCCATTCATTGATATGCATTTTAGACTAATTTTTTAAAAAAATGTTCAGTTTTACTTCCTGATAGCTTTCCTTGTTCTTATGTTGGAGCATATATGTTCATCCATAGGCAAGTTTGTCTTGCTTAGTTTTCTTTTCTGGAAGTACTGCTTCTTAAGGAGAGTCAGCATCCCACAATTCATTAAATAGTAATTTATGGATATTTTCTAAAATTTTTTTGAGGCATTTGCTTTAAAGTTGTTAAATAACACTAACACTTCAGGAAATACAAGGATATAATCATTATTTGGAGAATAACAGTTTAGGGGAGAGTAATAAATGAACAAGCTTTAATTTGTATATATCTACTCTACCTCTGTACATTATTTCTATGAACCTTTTCACTATGGAACTTCATCCAATCCTTTTATTCCCAATGTGCTGACAAGGGTATACCACTCCTGCAATTGTTTTAGCTAAAAAGAGTTGCCAGTACTAAATTATACAAAACAGAATCCTCTGTTTCCACGTATAGCATGTATCCAGTGACTGGTCACAATATGGTCACAGTATGAAGCAATAAAGAACTACTGCCATGATCTTGACCTGGGAAATCCCATAAGAATAATGCCAATTCTCAGGTAGAAAAGATATTGCAGGTGATAAGATGTTTTCTTTGCATGTCGCCCAAGTTCATTTAGTTTCTGGTACCCAGATGATTTACTGAGCATCACTAGAGTGTGCCAAATCTAGATGTACGTTTAGAATAGTCTAGTCTAGGATGCTGTTGAAAACATTTTGTCATTCAATTATTCTTTTCTCATACCTGACTTTGGTATTTATATAAACTAGTCTCTGTAAAATTCTTGGACTAAAATCTGAGAACTTCATTTTGTTCTGAAGAAAGCTAAACAGTGACAATGTTATATGAAAATGATATATGAAAATGATGAGAAGTTAGTGAAAGAAAAGAAGCATATTTTAAAGCTTGAGTTATGTATTTAAGATTTCTTGTGGTCCATATTCACAGCATTTCTATTTATTATACAATAGCACTGTGAGATTAATTTATGAACTATCTGTACTATTTTTACATTCTTTCAAATTGGAGGTATTTTGAACTTTGATTCTAGTCAGGTAGTTGATTTATGCATTTACCAATAAACAAATAAAAGAGCCTTTCAACATTTAAAAGGTGATTCCAAATAAATAATGCATCTAA
>JAOXYA010000374.1:0-14735 GCA_028565675.1 Sorex palustris | reverse complement strand
CATCTACACTTACACAAATACACACACATACAGACTTGCATACACACATCACACATACACACATACATACACATATACACATACACATATACACAGACATAGACATACACATACACACATAGACAGACACACATACATACACACACAAACACACACATACACTCATATATGCACATACAAATACATAGACGCATACACCCATACAAGTATATATGCACATAAACACATGCACACATCTACACATACACACGCAAACGCATACATATGCATACACACCTACACACATGCATACACACATCACACATACGCACGCATACACACATGCACACACATCTGCACATACACAGATACAAATACACACACATAGACACTTACACACACGTGTACACAGACATACACACATGTAAACATCCACACAAACACACATACACATATACAGACACGTACACACGTATACACACACATATACACACACACACCCACACACCGACAAGTACACATGCATACACTCGCATACATATACACACACACGCATACAAACACACACCCATTCTCCAGCTGCCCCGAGAGGGTCGATTCATGGCACTTTCCGATTCTATATTCGTCCCCGCCTCCTTCCATTTTTCTTTTGTTAGATTTTTATTTTTGCAATTGCGTCGCCGTCAGGTACACAGTGCCCAAGCCGTTTGGGATCAATCATCCAACACCCGTCCCGCCAGCAGTGCCCGTTTCCTACTCTCTTGGTCTCTCTCTGTCTCTGTCTCTTTGTCTCTGTCTCTGTCTCTCTTCCTCTTTGTCTCTGTCTCTATCTCTCTATCTCTGCCTCTCTGCCTCTTTCTGTCTCTCTCTGCCACTCTCTGTCTTTGTATCTCTGTCTCTCTGTCTCTGTTTCTCTCTCTGTCTCTGCCTCTCTCTGTGTGTCCTTCTGGGCTCTAGGGTTTGCCATACAGACCCACATCCATCCACTTATAAGCAAATCTCACGACTTCGTTTCCCCTAAGGGCTGCGTAGTATTCCATTGTGTACCCGGACCAACCTCCCTCGAAGCAGTCGTCTCTGAAATTCAACTCCAAACTCTTTCATTCTCTCCTTCCTTGGGTGGGCGCCTGGTTGTGTATGGAGGGTCTTTGATTTCACATACATAAAATCCCGCTTCTTTGCCAAAAAATGGCTCCCACGTGACCCCAGTTTTATCCGTTTGTGTGCGGAACTTTCTTGAACTTTCAGAGCGACTCTCAGGGGAACTGTGTCGACCCCCGGGTGAACCCAGGCAACCTCATTCGACTCATCTCCACGGATGATGCATCTCCAGGTTTCGGAAAACTCTCAAATCTGTTTTATCTTTCAGAATAAACACAGGGTCCTTCCCCCGCCAAGGATGCCAGATTAATGATGAAGCGTGTGTGTGTGTGTGTGTGTGTGTGTGTGTGTGTGTGTGACACTCACATAGTTCAATCCAGGACCTGCATGTGTTGCGTATGAAACAGACGGCACGAGCCATGCACTTGGGTTTATTTTATTTTATTTTATTTTATTTTTTGGCTTTTTGGGTCCCACCTGGCAATGCCCAGGGGTTCCTCCTGGCTCTGCACTCAGGAATGACCCCTGGCGGTGCTCAGGGGACCATACGGGATGCTGGGAATCGAACCCGGGTCGGCCACGTGCAAGGCAAACGCCCTACCCCCGCTGTGCTCTTGCTCCTACCCCACTGGAATCTTTATTTTTTTTTTTAAAGAATAAAAATGTTTCCTGTTTTTTTTTTCTCTCTCTCTCTTTCTGTTGGTTTTTGGTTTTTCGGCCACATCCACATGTGCTCAGGGTTTGCTCCTCTCTGGCTCTGGGATCCCACTTCCTGCGGAAACCGGGGCCCAAGGCGGTACTGAGGATGAACCCAACGGCGTCACCTCTTTGCAAGGTAAATCCGTACCGCTCTATTACGACTCTTCCCCATCCTAATCTGTCACAGTCCTCCCGTTGTTCATCGATTTGCTCGAGCGGGCCCAGTAACGTCTCCATTGTGACACTTGTTACTGTGTTTGGCATATCGAGTACATCACAGGGAGCTTGCCAGACTTTGCCGTGCGGGCGAGATACTCTCGGTAGCTTGCCCGGCTCTCCGAGAGAGGCAGAGGAATCGAACTCGGGTCGGCCATGCTGGCTGCGTGCAAGGCAAATGCCCTATCGCTGTGCTATTGCTCCAGCCCAATAATAATAATAGTAATAATAACTATTTCCTATGCCAGTGAACTTAGACCTGTGGAATTCTTCTGAGTACATGGGATGAGGCTTGGCACATATCTTGCATGCATGAGGCCCTGGACTCAGCCTCAAGCACACGAGGAACTAATAATAATCTCTCCACACAGAGTCCTGTTTCACTTTCCTTCACACTAGCTGCTGTCCCGCTCATTCGTACTGACCACCCACACCTGTCAGTCCAAGTCATAGCACTGGATTTGTCATAGAATTCCATTTTCCTGAGACCATCCCATATGGGAACTAATACATCTGGGGCAAGTCACTGAATCTTCAACAGAGTCAGATTATTAATTCTGGAATTTTGGTGGCAGTTGCTTCAAGGCTGAGTAGTCCTGCCAGACCCAGTGTCAAGCACATTGTTGGTGGTATTGAGCTGGTCAGTAGCTCGCTGTCCTAGCCCCAGTGGTGGCCCCTGTTGGTCTCTGTCACTGGGCTGTGCACACACACCATCCCTCCACACTAACACCAGTTTGTTCTGGTTGAGCTTGGTTTCAGAGCCACACCTGCTGGTGCTTAGGGGCAGTGTGTTGAGCCTAGACCTCCCTCAGAACTATGTCTCTGCACCCTCAGGTGTGTTATTTTAAAGAATTAATATACTGATGCAAATCTGCCAGAAAGTGAGTTGATCAGAGAAAAATGAGGTGGACCAGGGAAGGAAGTGTGATTCCCTGACTCACCTATTTCCTGTCAGTGAGGAGAAGGTGCCAGCCTCTCTCCCTGGAAAGTTCTGGAAGAATCTAATCAAATCACATTTAGCCTTTGGTCTTGAGGAAGGAATATGGTGCTGGAAGACTGGACCTCACTTGAGATCGAACTGAAAGTGGCCCCTGGGGCTACTTCTGTCCCTGGATTTCTCAGCGTCCTCCAGGGCAGTGCCACCTGGAGGGTGTACCCTGTCCCACAGGCTTGCCCTGCCATGCGGTCTGTATGTCGACTTACACAGACAGAGTTGCGTTTTGTGACAGTCTAGAACCCACTCTCCCTCATCAACCCCAGAGACCTTTACTTGTGGCCTGTCTCCAAATCCAGCCATGAAGCTGAGGGAGGGCTCCTTCTGGGAACGGCCCCACCCTGTTAAGGAGCTCCTCTCACTGTCTCTCCATGTCGCTCACGTCTTCCCCAGAATCTGAGCTTCCTGGTGGCAGGTATGCATGGGATTCCAGGTTTACTCACACAGGAAACAGATTCAGGCCAGTGACCATATTCTTCATGCCAGCACTCGCTCCTTGCACAGAGAAGTAGGCCTTAGATAGGAAGGGGGGATGGCCTTTCATGCCCAAGTAGCAGGAAGACCAGATGGGAGAGGTATTTATGGGCCAGGGAAATTTTTCTGGGTAGTGTGGGCTGTGGTTTGCTTGCAGGACCAGAATGATGGACCGTGCAGGCCTGCAGAGGCTCTGAAGACTGTCCAGGTCCTAGCAGCAAGGAAGGTGTGGCCTTGGGGTTCAGGTACACATTGCTGGTGCCTCCTTCACAATGAGCTCTGTGAAAGAAGCACAGAGGCCAGAGAGCACAGTGGGGCAGGCACTGGCCTTGCCCATAACTGAGTTTCCACCACTGGCACCCCATGTTGTCCCCTGAACCCTTTGAGGAATGATGCCTGAGCATAGAACCAGAAATAAGTCCTCAGCACAAAGACAAACAAAAATAATCAAAGAAAAAGAACTTCAGTTGTACCAGTGGTACCAACTGGGTCCAAGTTAGACCAAGAAGGGTGTAAGTCCAATTTCCAGGTCAACATTTCAATATCTGAGAAGGTGACAGGTGTGCCGGGAGGGAGAACAGAGGAGAAAAGTCTCTGTGTTGAGAAGCTATGGGAAGGAGGAGAGATTGTTTGCAAGTTGAGAAAAGTATAGTCCTCAGAAGCAAGCTAAGTCCTGGAGCTGTAGAAGGGAGAGGGTTCCAAAGGAAGCTCCGGGTCAGGATGTCCCACCAGCGTCACGCAGCACTAGTTTGATGTGAAGACACAGAGGATGTGTGGATGCACAGATGATGGACAGAGGGATGAGTGGACAAGTGAGGCGTGGTGGAAGGAAGGTTAATGGATAATATATGAATGGTAAATAAATGGATTTATGGAAGGATGGATCATGGTAGATGAATGATGGATGAATGGATGGTGGATGGATGGTTTAGTGGGTGGATGGAACAGAAATGAATTTAACAAATGTACGGTTAGGAAATGGAAAAATAGTCCAATCAAAAATGCTTATCAAATGTATAGTCTTTCCCTTTTACTTCTCACATTTTCCTTCTGTCTCAGAATAATAGAGTAATAACAAATTCAAACCAGTATGAGTTCATTTTTATGTAACTACACTCTAGGATGTTCCAGCAATTAATACTATTTTACCATGGCAAACTAAATGAGAGTTGACAGAATTCTTCAGGCTTTTTAAATGCCAGCTCTGATAATGCCGTGAAGAAATGCCACACCTCTGTTTGCTGTTCCAAGATCTTTAAATCTGTTCCAAAGTGAGTCACAGACTCTGACAGCCCAATTCATTACCTTCATCACATTTCTTTGGCATAGAGCATCAAAAAAAAAGCCAGTTGTTAAATTATAATATGTAACCTCGACATTCAAACTATTACATATACCAGACTCATTTCCATTTTGTCAAGTAACCAATGCACTCCAGCACAATAAACAACTCCTAAGAAAGGCTGCAGGGGGCACTCACCTATTATGGAGAGGGTAGCATTGTAAGGAAGGTGTTGCTTCTGACTTGAGGAGCCGAGTCTTCGAGGAAAGAGAGAAGGAAGGAAATGGGCATTGGATGCCTTTACTTGGTCAAAGAGGATGTGAGCAAGTGTCGATTTTATGGGAAGACTACGGCATGGAATAAGAACAAGGTACAGGGTTCATGGCTGAAAGAACAGGTTCAGATATTGGTTGGCGTCTCAGAATCTGTTGGGATGGATGTGTATTGCCCCTAAGATCATGTGTTGTCCCTTCCCCTAGGAACTCAGAAATGATTCTGTTTGGAATTAGATCTTTTTGGAACTGAGCAGCTTTGCACGTGCTTCGTGGGTTCTGATTGCCAGCAAATGATGGAAAGGTGACCATGGGGGCTTGTGGCATACAGGCACTGGGGGCTGGGTGGGGGAGGCATACATGAGAGGAGGGAGCATGGAGTGATGCATCTACCTTCCAAGGGTGGCAGCAAACCCTCAGAGCCAGCGCCAAACCAGCTTGTACCCCTTGTCTCAGGGCTGCGTGTCATGCATGTATCCTTCACAGCCATCCGCTTCTGTGGTTTGTTCTGGCAAATCTGAACAATGAATGCAATCTTCCAGGAGATGTTTAAGGACACTGTTTCACCTTCTTGAACAGACTGGTGTTTTTGCAAGATTTTGGAAATGAGAGTGCACAAAAGTGGCGGTTATTGGTGAAATTCAAAGACGCCCTTAGAGGAGATGCCGGTATTCCATTAGTGTTGGGTAGATGGAAGTTGTTCTTGTTGTGCTTCTCGAATAAGAGATTCAAGAATTCTGATCATAAAAATCATGGGAGTGAGTTTGCCATTTATTATTTTCTATTTCCATTAAGAAGTGTAGTGATATATACACTTTAAGTGCTACAAATAGTCACTCAGTAATCTATTTATAATTGAAAATTAATCTGAGACTCTAAAAGCCTCCTTCTTTTATTTTGCACATCCAGTAAATAGTCTTTCTCTTGTGCTTAAGGCCGTTTCTATTGCAATGGAACAGTATGCCAAAGATTGCATAATTAGCAGCAAAATTATTAAGCAAATTTTTTATCATGACAATAACAAAGCTTTAGCAGTGCAGCAGCAGCATCTAATTAATTTTCTATGTACATGCTAAAAGAGTTGAGATAAATGGAAACATCTTAGTGACATTCATGTCCCCACCGCAGAAACTTGATTAACCTTGTTTTTCAGCAATAGCAATTTGATAGATTCTTTTCTGTCCATTTGCATTCAGTTGAGGTCAATCCCTCCTTCTCCCTGAAGCTGGAGACTCAGCTTCACTCTTCCTAAATTACAAAGGAAGCCGAGTGCTGGTGTGGATGGATTATTCAGCCTAAGTTTCCCAAGATATTTAAGTCTCTAAAGACTTTTCAAACTCCATACCCTATAATAAAATATATATATATTCTAGTCATTTTTATGAATTTCACTGGAAAACCTAAGAAAATGCATAAAAATGGGACACTCTTAAATTTCACATATGGCTGTTCTTTTGATGTTTCTAAATATTAATGAAAAAATTGGACTAAATTAAATCAATATAGAAAAGGTAAAGGGGAGTTATTCATATTATAAAAAATTAACACCTCCAAATCCAATAGAATAAAGACAACCATATTCTTAATTAAATATAAATTTTTAAAACAGATTCAGCAGTTTCTGGCCTTTACAAACTTAGTCACATGGGGGGTCAGAAGGGACACTTAAACTTTTTCACTTCACTCTAATGGGGTTCTTTTATTTATTTTTTAAAATTTATTTATTTTTTAAATGAATCACCTTAAGATACAATTACAGACTTACATACTTTTGTGAGTACATTTCAGTCATACAATGATCGAGTACTCATCCTTCCTCCAGTGCCCATTCTCCACCACCAATGTCCCCAGTGTCCCTCCCGCCACCTCTACCCCCTGCCTTTGTGGCAGGCACATTCACATTCTCTCTCTCTCTCTCTCTCTCTCTCTCTCTCTCTCTCTCTCTTTCTCTCTTCCCCCCCCCACTCCCCCTGTGGTGTGTTGTGGTTTGCAAAAACAGGTAGTAAGTGGCCATCATGTTTGGTCCATAGTCTACTTTCAACATGCACCTCCTGTCCCGAGCGAGCGCTCCAAGCATCATTTAGTTAGTGGTTCCTTCTCTATTCCAGCTGCCTTTTCCTAATAGGTTCTTTTAAACTGCAGATTTTTTTTTATTAAAGATGAATGCAGGGACTGGAGCAATAGCACAGCAGGTAGGGTGTTTGCATTGCACTCGGTCAACCTGGGTTCGATTCCCAGCATCCCATATGGTTTCCTGAGCACTGCCAGGAGTAATTCCTGATGCAGAGCCAGGAGTTACCCCTGAGTATCTCCAGATGTGACCCAAAAAGAAAAAAAATTAAAAGATGAATGTACTGTTTCTCTCTTCTGAAAGACTCACCTGGAACGTCTGTTTGACAGCTGAGAGTATGTCTGGGCCCAGAGAACTCGCGTCTTTCCCAGTGCTGGGCCCTCTCCCAGCAGAACTGGCCCCTTGGAGATGGGTGGGTGCTCAAGATCAGCTCTCCCCTCACGCAAACCCATGTCAGACAGCTAGAAGCCCACCACGACTGGCCACCCCTTCTTAAGGCTCCGGAAAGCCCAGGGGACAGCCTGGCCACACTCTGCTGACCTCACCATCTCTGTGTTTGCACGTGCTGTAACAGCTGCCATGCCTACAGTCTCGCTCACCTCCTTCGAGCAATCAACCCACCCCACACCTAGTCCTGTCATGTGTCCTCGGCCTGGTGCCCCCTGCCCGCAGCCCTGCTCTGGTGGCTAGAGCATGGAGAGGCGCCTTCTGTCCTGCCCCATCTCGGCCCCTCTCAGGTCACGAGGTGCCTCTATGCGGTTCTCAGGGCTCCATCCTGGTTCTCTTTCTGGCCCTCCTCTTCAGTGCTCTTTGCCTCTGTCCTTTCCCCACCTCGGTTGGACTTAGTCGCCCGGATGCGGCCAAACTGTGGTCTCTGAGAGTTTGTGTTGGCCAGGGGGAGTTGGTCACTCCTGCCTCAGCCTGACCACACGCCATTGTCTGTCAGCGTTTTCCCTCTGGGTGGGGAGACCGCTGTGGGTTTCTGCTTCCTCATGCCTTGCCTCACTGTCAGCATCAGTACTGTGTGATGGATAATAAAACGCAAAGACAGCTGAGGAAGGAAGGCATTTAGCGCTCCATTTCCTAAACCTGAGCACACTGTTTACAAGACTCTAGCAGAGCCCCCAGTTCTAGAAACAACTCCAGGAGACCAGGAGACTGGCTACAGGTACCACCCAGAGCAGAAGAGGGGCCCAGGTCTGAGGGGTACAAAGCCAGACAGGCCAGCAGCATCATGAGGGCCCCATGGGGCCCAAAAACTTTACTCGGCTGAGTGCAACAAAAGAAATAGCATTTGTTTTCCACTCAGCTTATGCCCCTGTCCTCTTCCTAAGGAGAGAAAGAAACCCTCTGCCCCTGCTTTCATCCTAGAAACCCTTGTTCTGAGTGGTGTTGTCAGTAGCACAAACCAAGCAGCATCCTAAAAGCAGACCGATGCAGTGCCAAACCTGTGATGAGTCGTGAAGGGAGGAGCAGGTGTGCTCCCTACTGAGGCGAGCTCAGTGCTCCTGAGGAGGGTGACGCAGGGTCCAGTTAACAAATGAGTTTCTGCGCCTTCAGCTGTGGAGTCTGTCCAGCTGCTAGAACCCAGCACCCTCTGAGGGGATGGAGTTTCTTTCCATGGACATGAAGCTGGTGACCCGTGTCTGCCCCCAGGACTGCTCTGTTTCCATGGCCACCAACTCCATTCTTTCGGCTGCTACAACAGAGCACTGTAACCGGGAAAGTGGGGGCCCAGAATCAGCCCCGTGTACTGCTTGCCAAACAAAGGAGTCAGGGGATCTCCAAACCCCACCCCATTGAGAGCCCTGTCTGATGAGAACCGGCTCGCAGGGCCAGAGACAGGCAGAGCCCCCTACCAGCACTGCCTCTGTCGGGGTGGGAACCAGGGGGCCCAAGCAGACCATGCCCACTGCCCCACCGCTGTTCCAAAGAAGCCTCTAGTGGTGGCCTTGAGAGCCAAGAACAGAGATTAGCTATGCGGTTCTCATCTCCCCACCCAAAGGAACAAATCACTCTCCAGCGCCAGGGGGCCCACTCTGAGTGTCAGCATGCAGCCGAGTGAAGTGCTTAGACAGCGGGGGGTCGTTTAGACAGAGACAAGACAAAAACAGCCAAACCCAGGCTCTGTCCTGGTTCCGGAGCCCTTCCACTTACATTCCAGAATCTGCTCCCGCTTTAGTCTCACCAGCTCCTGGACGGCGTCTGTGTGTCCCCAGTTGGCAACTGATTCTATCATCATTGGGCCATGCCCAGTACACACTGGTCAGCTCAGATCTGTGGTCTCACGCGTCTAAAGAGTGCAGGGGGAAGCCGTCAGCAGTGGCCCAGGCACAGGCAGGGAGAGCACACAGCCTCTCACAGCCAGGCCAGCCCCGATACCTTGGCCACTCCACTGTGTCCTGGGAAATGAGAGATGTGGGGAGCCTGATGGTCCAGGTGGGCACTGGGCAGCCTCTGCCGTAGTCCACTCAATCTTATACTACACTTTTGTCTGGAGATGAGTTTAGAGAACCTCTCAAGAGGGAGCTGGCACAATTGAGGGTTTGTATGTCAGGGAAACAGGGCAGGTGGCATTATGAGGGACACTGTCAGAGGATGGGGAGCATGTGAGGTTTGGGACACAGACTGCTGAGATTATCACGGGAGGCTGCACTCACCCTTCCAGCCTGACCCTTTTTGGCCCTTTGAACACCACAAAAGCATCCCATTTCCCTTGAATACAGGACCAATGAAGGCGAGCGTCAGGAAAGTCAAGTTTCTTCATACTAATGATGATCCATTTGATGGGAATGGTTTCCCAAGGAAAGGAGCCTTTGATCTAAGACCCATCATCATCTTTCTTGGATCTGCTGTGTAGAGAATGATGTTGGGGTGTGTGTGTGTGTGTGTGTGTAAGAGAGAGACACAGAGAGAATGTGTGTGCACGCACGCACATGGATATATGCTTGGGTGCTGTCTACATGCATGTATTTGTATGTGTGTGCCTGCATATGTTTGTTTGTGTGAGAGTCTTCCATCCCACCATCCTTCTGGTCCCGCTGAGTCACTGGGAACCAGGAAATGCCCAGAGCGGGTAGAAGAGCAGCTGACAGTCATTCCTTGAGGCAGCAGGCATGCCCACCTTTGCTCTGGACACAGAACAGCCCAGTGTTGGCTTCTCTGTATTTGCAGCCGCCCAACACCTCGCAGGGGCCCACGAGTCACCTGGGCTTCGGTGGTCATTTAATTGTTGCTGGCCTGTGTGATCCATCTCATCTCCCTGAAGTGTGTTCCTCTCCCGGGATCTCCCAACATTTCAGCTCTCTTTAGAAGAAGCTCGACCTTAGCACCTCATTCCTTACGAGAGATAGAGGTGCCAAGCGGCGCTTTCAATATCAAATGTATGTCCTACACTCCTTCCCCTTATCTTTCTGCTTTAGTTGTGACGGCTTGAAGGCCAGGGTCTTCACATCGCAGAGAAGTGGCATCTACTCCTTGCACACCTGTTTATGTTATGGGGAAATGAGTCACTTTAAAACCTAGAGTCAATCTTTTACTAACGTTTGGAGATGAGCTTTGGAGATATTTGCCCTTGAATTTCCGAGGGAATGCTAATTTTACATTTCAGTAAAAGCCGGTGGGTGTTTAGTTATTTGTGTTTAAGTGGAAAGGCAAGCCATTTAGCAAAATCGGCAGCCCCGAGTTCCTCGTGTGCCATCCACTCCTGTGTATGCCCTTCACAAGGGCTGGTTTACTTGATAAAGGGCTTAGGATGCCAAAAGCTTCTCCCTAGCAAGAGTTCAGGAAAACAAGTCCTCCTGTGAAGCTCACGAGCTTTATGCATGCAGCCATTTCTAAGTGGAGCTTATTTCTACCTCTACACACCAAGAGAACATTCCTTATCAAAAGGAATATTTTAGGACACCCAACCACATGAAACAAGTCAAGCATCATGCATAGTACTATGCATAGTACCACACATAGTGCCACACATAAGATCGTGTGTAGTACCATGCATAGAATCACACATAGCACATCACATAGCATCATGTGTAGTATTACACATAGCATAAGAGGTAATATCACACGTAGCATCACGGGTAATATCACACATAGCATTACGGGTAGTATCATGCATAGTACTTTCTCAAGAGCTCTCGAATCTTCAAAATACTCTATTTTAGAAACGAGCAGACCCTTACATTCGCAGAGAAAGTGAGCAAAGATGGTCAAACTCTCGTTCCCTCTCTACCTCTCTCCTCTGCCCTTCTCGACTCCTTCTCCTCCCCCTTCCCCTCCCCTCTCCACCCCTCCCTTTTCCTTCCCTCTGGTGCTCACACACTGAATTCAAGGACTCAAGAGCTTGGAGAATATCCTAGAACTGCTTTCCCTGGAACTGCGGCATGTCTTCACTAAACGGCACGGAGCCGGGAGTGATGAGCTGAGTGTGTGCTGTCTGTGAACGTGTGTGTGTGTGTGTGTGTGTGTGTGTGTGTGTGTGTGCGCGTGTGTGTGTGCGCGTGTGTGTGTGTGCTGAGTGAGGCTCCTGTGCTGTGGTCGAGGGCAGGGCTCTTGACTGGCTAGGCTCGTAACTGCAGACATTCGCAGGTCAGCCGGGAGAGCCTCGTGTCTGGCTTCCTGGGAACCATTTCTCACATGGCCTTCCAGCTGGTCCTTTCTCTTGCTGGGCCCACAATGTCATATCCTTCAGATAAAAGCAGTGGAAGTCATTGGAGGTTGCAGGGAGGTTAACTTGCCCCAGGGAAGCTTTGCTTTTCCTGACAACAGGACACTAAGCATGCCCAGAGACCCCCAACACAGTGCAGGCTTGAGCTGGTCGCCAGGGGGCTTCCCTGTTTCCAGGTGTCCCCTTGCCAGGCTGCGGGGGGCTTTCCAGATCAGAGCCAGCCCTGGAGAGCCCCAACCACTGCCTTTTCCTTCCACCTCAGGTCTCAATGGCCCCAACTGTCTGTTTCCCTCCTCTCCATCTTGCTTTCTCCTGAAGCTATGGGAGTGCTCCTCTCAGTCATGAGAGTGCTCCCCTCAGCTGTGGCAGTGTTCTCCTTAGCAGTGGGAGTGCTCTCCTCAGCCATGAGCGTGTTCCCCTAGAAAGTTGGAGGTCTCTGTCAGCCGTGGGAATGATACCCTCAAATGTGGGAGTCCTCTGTCAGCCATAAGAGAACTCCCATCAGCGGTGGGAGTGCTCCCATAAGCTCTGGGGGTGCTCCCCTCAGGCATGGGCGTGCTCCCCTTGGCCTCTCCTCCTCCTCAATAACTCTCCTCAGTTTTATCCAGGCCTGGGCCTGGGCTCTGCAGGGAACACAGCATGATCCAGGTGGTTCTGCTGGACTCAGAAGAAGCCTTGATGGATTCGTCCTGCGTGATGGAGCCTGGACCCTACCCACCCCCACTGTTCAGACAGACAAACCTGGGCTCCCACCGTGTACTGCAGGGTGAGAAACTACCACTCCCCCACCCGGGGCCTCACCTAGAGGCTGCCGGGCTGCTCCTAGCACCTTCAGTGATCAGTCTAGTCTTCACCAAACTTGCTCTAGTGCTGCCCTGGGTTGTATTTCTCGGCTGATTCCCTGAGCTGATTCTCAGATGCTCCCTGGCCCTTCAGAGCCAGTGGGGAAGGGGGGTGTGGGGGGAGGGGGGTGCAGTAGCTTCCTGATGAGGTTCTTTCTAGGAGCTGGGCTCACTCACCAGCAAGCAGCCATGCAAGCCTCTCCTGCAGGGAGGAGGGAACTGTTCATCCTAGTGAACACGAGAGTTTCCTGGGAGAGGCTGACCTGCCCATGTGCCCCTCTGGAGGGAAGGGGAGGGCACTTCACAGTGCTCAGGGGCTGTTCCAACTCCTGGAGCCAAGCACTACTGGGGAGGAACCAGGCACAGCCTGCGGCACTGTGGCCCTCTGAATTCTCTCACCCGACTCTCCTCCTCCCCATGGAACCAGGGAGCAGGATCCTGGACACGCTCCCCCAGTCCGGGTCCTTCGAGCCTGGCGACTGTGGCTGCCAGGCTGCTAAGTGAGTCGCTCTCGTGTCTGGTAAATAAATGCATGGACGTGGCACATTCTGACATCAAAGATGATCTCCTTCAAAATCTGTCCAGTGCACACACTGGAAACCAGCTGCTAAAGAGATCTGCCAAGCTGGAACGACAGACGCTGGGTCCCCTCGTAAGCAGGGAAGTGACAGATTTGTGGCGAGTGGCAATGGGGCCTCGCTGAGAATTCACACAATAAGCAGCTCTGCGTCACTGGTCACGGGGGGCAGCTGTGTGTCCCGCAATCCCAGCTCTACCCAGAGCCTTGCTCAGCACTGTCGGGTTTCCTGAGAGCGTCTGTGAGCCTTGGGCACGAGCTGGAGCCTTGTTGGCAGAGGCCTTGGAGAGCAGCCCTTCCGCTCCTCTAACATGGGCGCTGGAGAAACCCTTCCTCATTCACCCACACTCACTCATGGGGACCAGTCCCCAAGACACATGGGAGTGGCCACTCCCTGTGCAGCCTAGTCACCCAGGGGGCTGTAGATTCACTGGCCTCTGAGAAGGGGTGAGGTCGAGTGAGCGCAGAAAGGCGTCACTCCCGTGGCATGAAGTTGCCTGTGCAGGCCGGAAAATTTGGCCATAGCACACTCTGCTTTGCTTGCTTTTAGTGTTTCTTAAGTTTGCTTTTGGAGCCATACCCAGCTGTGCTCAGGGCTCTCTTCTGGAGGGCCTCAGGGGATTCACCCCGAGTGGGCCACATGCCAGGCCAGTGCCCTACCACCCGTACTGTCCCCCAAGTGCATTATTGTAGGGACTTGACACTGGGAGCACAGAGAAGGGCCTGGTGGCTGATGGCAGCAGGGAAGGCCCAGAAAGCCAGAAGACCCCCAACAGGTAGGGATCCCCCAAAGATGGAGGATCAGCAGGTAGACGGGGATCACCTGCCAGATGGGACTGCTCAGTAGATATGGGTCACAGGTAGATGGGCATCACAGGTAGGCGGGGAATCAGCTGGGAGATGGGATCACTCAATAGATGGGGATCACCCAGTAGATGGGATCACAGGTAAGTGGGGATCACATAGGAGATGGGTATCACCCAGTGGACAACGCATCTCAGGGGCTGTGCCTTGCTCTTGGGGCCCATGACTAGCTCTTAGGAGCTGTGACTAGCTCTCAGGGGCCATGACTAAGTCTTGGGGGCTGTGCCTAGCTCTTAGGGGTCATTATTAGCTCTCTCGGGGGCTGTAACTACCTCTTGGTGGCCATGACTAGCTGTAGAGGGCTGTTACTGGCTCTTGGGAGTCATAATTAGGTCTCGGGGGCTGTGACTAGCTCTTGTGGGCTCAGACTTGTACTTCAGGGCACAAAATTTGCATCTGCTGTTCCTTGGAACCGGGGCTTCACCCTCACAGTGCAGTGGGCCACTTTCTCCCCATCTGTCTGTCTGGACGGTTCTCAGGGGCGGTGGGATGCTGGCACAGATCACCCAGCAGATATACGAGATGAACAATTGCCAGGGGAGCTCTGGGTCGGTATTCAGACTTGCTCCTGGTCCCCATCCTGCTTTCTTCCTGCAATGCCTCGGTCACCTTCGGATGGCCCCCCTTGCCCTGAGCCCACCCCCTTGCACCCTTCCTAGGCTGCCTTCCCCAGCCCCCACTGCCTCCTTGAATCT
>JAOXYA010000343.1:0-14737 GCA_028565675.1 Sorex palustris | reverse complement strand
GGGCTGGAGCAATAGTACAGCAGATAGAGCACTTACTTAGCATGTGGCCAACCCAGATTCAAGCCCCAGCACCCCTTATGGTCCTGAGCAGGGCCTGGAGTGATCACTGACTACAGAGTCACTGATCACTGAGCACCGCCATGTGGCCCAAAAACAAACAAACAAACAAACAAACAAAAAATAATAAAATCTGTCTCCTCTGGAGGTAACACGAATGGTGCTTTCTATTTTTTCTTTTCCCTTTCTTCAGTGCCATGGATCAAACTCAGGGCATTCCTTTGTGTGTATGTGTTTTGTGGTGACTGGGGGAAGGAAGGATAGTTGGAAGACTGGGCCACACTGAGAGGTACTCAGAGGCTCCAGGGCGCCCTGTATACTGTTTTTAACCTACCCAAGTTCTGTGAATAATATTGCTTCAAGTTGTTCATTTCTGATATTTGAAGCCTTGTCCGTAACCTGCAGGTATCTTGCTACATACCACATGTTGTTTAATCATTTAATCATTTCAAATAATGCTTCACATGAGACTATTAAGCAACTAATAAAAGCTGTTTTAGAAAGATACAACCTCTTAATTATGACTTCTGTAGAATCAAGAATCACAACGCAGTATCCTCTATAAATTACTAAACAGAGATTATCTTTGACTGCTAGGAATAGTATCTAAACTCTTGTTATTTACAATTACAAAATGTGCTACATCCATTAGTATAAAATACTCCCTTTCTTTGGACAAAACACAACAGGCTAGTGCCTACAACTATTACAAGGAATATTTTATTATTATAAAAACTTCAACCCTATTCTGGAAGATGATGTTTATTCAACACAGTTATGATTAGTCCTGAATACACTCTAATCTTGGGAGTTATTAAACCTGATTAAAAGGTTGCAAAAATATGCAATAGGCAGATCAGACTAAGATTAACTAAAAATATATCTCCCCCATTGTCTATTAAGTTGAGACTATATAAACGTCTTCACCAATCTTTCAACTTTTAAACTATTTCTGGAATTCATACTCTCATCCATGCCCCAACTAATCAAAACAAAACAATGATGGAGGTGTTCTCATTACTCCCTTGCTTCTGGAATTTAAGCTTCTAGCTCAGGAAAAGGCTAGAGATGGTATTTTGCACATTATGAACAGTGCCTGCCTAACTAAATGACAATTCCTTCTTCACATATGGCTCCAAAAGTCTGAGTTCAGAATCTTTCAATTCAAAAAACCATGCCCCCTCAAAACAAGAATGTTTAAAGTCGCCAAAGTTTTTTTTTCTCCCAATTAACAATAAGTAAAAAAGAAACCCTCACAAAACTCATTAACCTTCACATAAACCTGTAAGTGTATAATACATATTATGGAATAGACTAAATGAGGAAAATCTTGATTTAAGGTTGCAGGACATGTTAAGCGAGTCTGAATACACACCCACAATATACAATATATGCAGACTGCACCACAAACCATCAGCTCTGATTAAGCCTGAGGAGATTAAGGACCTATTTCCAAAGGGAAGGTCTGAGAAGGGAAAAGAAAAAAAAAGTGGGAGAGATAATGTGTTAACTCAACTCCTGCGGAATTTTCTAGCATTTTTTCCGGGAAAGGACGACTGACATCTCTAGCCCAAGTCACAATTAATCAGCCTGTTATATTTTAATTCAGTAAAGCACATTCAGCAAAAAAAAAAAATAGTTTGATTTCTAGTAACACAGCAATGATTATTATTTCTCCTACAAAACCTCTCCGAAAAGAGAAGCCTGGTGCACCAACGCCAAAGGACCAGAACCGAGGCCCCGAACAAACACTGCTGAGGGCCGACGACACTATCACCCCCCCCCCCGGACGCAGTCTGATCAATGCTCCGAGACGCGGGCACGCCGTGAACGCAGCTTTGCAGCACATCCCACCAAGCACCGGACGCCGCGGCCGGGACCCCTACCCACCAACAAAACCCTGCACAATCAAAGACCTGAAACGGCCAGACCATTCCCCGGCTCCCAGCCAATAACACACATTGTACAGCCTAGGGCCCCAGACACCCGAACCACCTGGACCGGTAAGTTAGGTGACCGTGCCCGATACACCTACCAGCTGAGCCCTCGGGCACCCGAGGGGTAACCTTGGCACTAGAGCCCCCACAGTAAAGACCTTCCGTAAACGAAAATGTGTAAGACTGCCCCCCCCACGCAGGAGAAAAAAAACACACAAAATCTAGAAGAAGGGGTAAAAAGCGACACTCCTGAGGCCCCTTATTCCGCAGAAGCGGGCAGGGCGAACTGGGGGTTTTCTGTGGAACTCGGCAGTAGGGACGGAGCCGGCGTCGGGGGAGCGGCGTCGGGGCTGCCTGACAGCTGCCGGCGCAGCCAGGACTCGGCATGGCTGGGGTCGCCGCCTCCGGTCCCCCCCCCCCCCCCGCTTCCCGCGCGCCCCGGTTCTGCCCCGGGAGGGACGCCCCCCGGGCCGGTGCTTACCTGGCTTCACCGTCTTAAGGCGGACAGGCTCGCGGAAGTGGCGGATGACAGCCAGCGTGTCCCGGTGCGTGAGCCCGCTGACTGGCGTCCCGTTCACCTCCAGCAGCACGTCCCCGGGCGCGGGCGCCCTGCCCGAGACCACGCAGCAGGTGCCCCCGCCGGGCTCCTCGCGGAGCCGCCCCACGTAGGGGAACTCGCCGCGCTCCGCGCCGCCCCGGATCTCGGCGCCCCAGTCCCCGGCGCCGGCCCAGGACACCGCGCACTCCTGCACCTTGCTCAGCAAATGCTTCCCTCAGCATTCAGCTCAGACAGAAGAAACAGAGCTTATTCATTCAATCAGAGCTAGATTCCCAGAAGGAAGCTAATCTACAAGAGAAAGTCATTAAATATTTTGCTCTTAAATATTATTCACAGACACAGAAAAACACACAAGTTTACTTTTCACTGAGTATTTAAAGTAGCTTGAATTTTGAAGAAATTGAGGATTTCTTCAGCTAATGAAACTCAAACCCTAGCTTTGAAATTTTATTCTTTTCAGTCACAACTATAACTCGCTTTTATTTATTTATTTTGGGTCACACTAGGCAATGCTCAGGGATCACTCCTGGCTTTGCATTCAGGAATTACTCCTGGCAGGGCTTGGAGGACCATACGGGAAGCTGGGAATCAAACCCTAGTCGGCTGTGTGCAAGGCAAATGCCCTACCCACTGTACTATTGCTCCAGCCCCTAGTTTTTGATTTTCTATCTGTTTTTTAAGAAGGCTTGTGGTTTTGTTCTTGCAATCAAATTTGCACTTATACCCTCTAAATTGTCATTAGTCTACTGTTGTTTTATTTTTATTTTCACCACAGCTTTATTAATTGTTTGTACAGCAGTTGGTGGGGCTATTTTGACTTCTTTCTGTTCTCTTGTCTTGCCAGTTTTGGTTGAATTATTTCTTGATGGGTGGTGAGAACGTATGCTGATGCCTAACATTTAGCATATTTTTTTTATTATTCTTCTACCCTTGTTCTGAATTATTGTACATATGGCACTAGAGTTGTATTTATTAGCTGCTTACTATAAATCCTTTCATTGAAATTTCCCCCATCATTTTGAAGGTCACACACATTTTTTGTTTTCTGGTTTTGTTCATGAATTAGTTTATATGCTAAGCCAGAAACTTTAAAGTTCTTGTCAGTGGGGGGAAAAGAATAGGATCTGAGTGGTGAGGGTGGGGTGGGTGATTTATGAGATCAAAATGAAACTGTGATTTAGCTGTTTATGTAATAGCAAGAGAGTTGTGGGCGAATGTTATGGCAGATTTAACCCTCTTTGCAAAGGGTCCATCAAGAACACAGCATTGGGGTCAGAGAGAGAGACAGAGAGAGAGAGAGAGAGAGAGAGAGAGAGAGAGAGAGAGAGAGAGAGAGACTGAAAATTTGCTAGCTTACAGAAGAAAAGGCATTTCACAAACTCAAAGTTCAGGGGGAGTAAATGTCTTTGAATTGATTTTTGTCAGCTCAAGCCTGATTTAAAATTATGGCTCACCACAGTAAGGGAGCTACAACCGCTGGCGCCCAGAACAAGTGAGCAAGCAGGTCTCTCTTCTCAAGGCAGTGCATGATGATGAATTCCCTCTCTCTGGAATGCTAGCCCTCTTTCTTGCACTCCTGAAACGTTCATAGATTGCTTGATGTTTCGGTATTTACAATTCTAGCTGCTATAAATCTAAGTGTAGCAGGGATGAAGGGCAAGCAAATTCTCAGAGAATAGTGTGAGTCATTTTGACATTGTTTTAAGCTATCTAAGGCACCCTTCGTTCTTTCAAAGAGTAATTCTTTCCTTACATTTTGAAAATTTTTATTGACATTTTTCAACACTGCCTTAGACCCTGGGGGTTTCTGTAATGAATTTCCAGGGCTGTCCAACAGAGCTCTAGATGGTGTTTGTGAAAACGGAGGAAGCCTATTATAGCCCTTTGATATTCTGTTGAATTTGGGCATTTCAACCAGATTTCACCTGGTGATCTAGCAGGAGCCTAAGGATTCTGGCCACTTCTGCATCAAAAAAGGGATTAGGTTACATATCTTTCCTATAACCTTTATACTTGGAAGAATACTTTGGTTAGGTTAGGGGCTGGAGTGATAGCATAGCAGGTAGGGCATTTCCTTATACGTGACCGACCCAGGTTTGATTCCCAGCATCCCATATGATCCCATGAGCACCGCCTGGAGTAATTCCTGGGTGCAGAGCCAAGAGTAACCCCTGAGCATCGTCAGGTGTAACTCAAAAAGAAAAAAAAAGAAGAAATAACATCTTTAGTTTGTAGCTTTCATGACTGCTTAATTGTTGTTGCCTTCACTGTAATATTGGAAGGTCTTATTCTCTTGCCCTTGTATATTATTGCATATTTTTTGTTTTGGATGGCATAAGAGTTTTTTCTTTATTTTTAAATCTTAGTATTTTCCCTAGGACATGGCACAAAGCTGACTGTTCTTAATCATTTTCCCCCCAGTTAAATGTATAGGGTCCATTTTCCTTTTTGTTTCTAAAATTTTTTCCTGTATTATAGCCTTTTTGTGTGTTGTTTTGTTTTATTCAGTGGGGGAGCACTCTTGGTTCTCAGGGCTGTCCTGGGATCACTCCTGATGGTATTCTGGGGCCCAAGTTTAGGTCAGCCGAGTGGATGCAAAGCACGTTGCCCACTGCACCTTTTCTTCCACCTGCGTTATAGACTTAAAAATCAGTTTTGCTCTACTCTTTGGTTTTCTTCATCTTGGTTTCCAGTATCCCATGTGGTTTTCAGTTTGCCAGTCTTGCATTTCAGTACCTTCTCTCTGAGCTTTTTTTGCTTCTTTCTTTATAGCTTTTTCATACTTTTCGCTATTTCCCTACCGTTCTTCAAATTCTCATTTTATTCAATTTTCCCTTGTGGGCCTTGCAACTTATTTTTCAGTTGAGGTCATTTTGTCTTTTCTTCCTTTCCTTTGCTGAAATCAATCAACTCATTTTTCATATATTCCCATTTTTGCCTGTCCTTGGCTTAGCTTTTAAAA
Source organism: Sorex palustris (assembly GCA_028565675.1). Taxonomy (NCBI): domain Eukaryota; kingdom Metazoa; phylum Chordata; class Mammalia; order Eulipotyphla; family Soricidae; genus Sorex; species Sorex palustris. Next base: position 9,222 of record JAOXYA010000343.1, on the reverse strand, counting down.
TTCTGAAGCAAGGTGATGTTGTATGTCCTGAATGCCTGTTTGCTGATATTTAATTCAGTTTTGAGAGCTTTGTTACACCTGTTTCCTGCATAGTGATCATTTGGGGGAAGCAGGATTTTAACAGTGAAAATTCTTATTGTTGTTGTTTTAGGACAATGTACTCAGTTTCCCTACTCCCTTTACCAGTGAGACGGAAGCTTACAAGATTCCTTACTCAAAGACTTGCTCTGTCAGTCTCAGAAGTAAATATGATTCCTTTCATGAATGACTGACTGGGGAGGGTCACCAGGAAGGAATAACGAGGAGCTTTTTTGCTTTTCTCTTAGCCAGCAGGACCCTCAGACTTCTTTTGCTTCTTTTCTACATGCCACCTATAATTCAGAGTTCATTTGCCTTTCTTTTTAGCTTCTTCCCCCATCACAAAATAATACCTTCTGAAAACGTCCCCTCTAGTCATACTCTTAGCATTTTGCTGAGTTAAGTGGTTGTAGTTCAGTTTTCCTGCCCCCTGCCCCTGTCCCTGCTCTCTGACCCCCTGTTTTTCCCAGCTGCTCCACTCCTGTCAGTTGAAAACACGGGAAAGTGTCTGCTCAGGGTGGGAATCGACTGTCCTAATCCGGCATTCTCGGTCTTTGGTGCTGCTAATAATAGGGCTGCATGTGGTGCTTTATTCCCCCTCCTTTTCTCTATGGATTTGGGAGGTTTTATTGGAAGATCCTAATCTATGCAACTACCCAGAGTGTCTGTATTTTTTATATTTAGAACGAAGGGACTAGGAGTACAGCATATGGGGTTAAGGGGCATGCCATGTATGTGGTCAACTCCTGTTTGATCCCCAGCACCACACAATCACCCAAGAATCTTCCAGTACATAGAGCTCCACATGTTCCTGGGATGCTCCAGATACTCATTGGCATGCAGGGCCAACCCCCTCCCTCCCCCATTCCCCTGCCCCACAGGCCCTCAGCAGACTACAGGCTTGGCCAGCTGAGAATCACCAGGAGCAATCTAAGCATTCCTTGGGAGGTCCCAAAATATAAAAGAGTAAATAAAAATTTTAAAGAAAAAGAGACAAGGCTGGAGCAATAGCACAGCAGGTAGGTTTGCTTTGAATGCAGCCAACCCGGGTTCGATTCTCAGCATCCCGTATGGTCCCCCAAGCACCACCAGGAGTAATTCCTGAGTGCAGAGCCAGGAGTAACACCTGTGCATCACCAGGTGTGACCGAAAAAGAAAAAAAAAGAAAGAAAAGGGGACATTTTTACTTGGTGTGTGTGTGTGTGTGTGTGTGTGTGTGTGTGTGTGTGTGTGTTTTGTTTTATGAAAAACCTTACCTACAAAATGAAATTGATTTTACTGGTTTGCAACAGTTGGGAGATTCTGAAGAGTGTCTCTGGCCTAACAACTAGGCCCAAATTGATAAACAAAACCAAACTGTGATACCCTTGAAGGAAGAAGCAATAAAATGTGTCCCTGGTTTACTGCAAGAAAACTCTGGAGTGACCTTTCCTGACCCAATCAGGAGGGTTGAGGCTGCCAGAAGGCGTGGCTGCCACATGGAGAGGGGGTGGGGAGTCGCAGCCTCTGGTTTCTCTCCACACAGCCTGGGCCTTCTTGGTCCAGCTCCAGCCCAGGCCTGGCTGAGCTGATCTGACACGAGGTACCCCAGGATTGCGGGGGGGTGAGGGGGTCTGGCCATCATCACCACTCAGGACTTCTGACAGCCAACTGTCTGGCCCATAAGGAACCCAGCTCACACACTGATGTAGAAGCATCATGCAAAGTGGAACAATTAGCCTCTGTAAATTATTTATTTTGGAAAAAAGTGGTGACCAAAGATGCAAACAATGGGGCAGTTCCCCATGAGCCCACCCTATGCCCTCTCTATGGAGTTGGCCTCATACAATGTCCTTTACCACTTTCTGCAAGCAACTGCAAAGGGTAGGGTTTCCCTAGGAAAGGAAAAGAGAAGAAAATTGCAATATGGAAGATCTTTCCTCTCTCCTCTGCCGTTTTCTATAGCCCCAAAGATTTCTTTTGTGCAAAAACAAAAAGAAAAAAGTCTTTCATCTGCCAAGAATTTTACTTATCATATATGAAAGGGTATCGTCTTCCACACATTTTGAAATGCCTTAAAAATGGGTATCAAAGAGTCGAGGACCATTAATCTAAATTGCCTCTCCCTAACCATCTCCTTTGCTTTCTACTCCCACCTTCATAAGTTTAAAGCACCTACCTCACAAGCATGAGACCCAGGCTTGACCCCTGGTGCAGTCCACATGATCGAGGGAGGTCCACATGATGTCTGGGACCTTCGTGTCACACCTGCTGTGTGATCATGCCCATGTGTGTGCAGAGCCACAGCTAAGAGGGTCTGTGAGCCCCGACAGGCAGCACAGCAGATGTGTGAGCACTGCTGCCAGACGTGGGACCCCCCAGAAGCACTTGTGTGAGGCCCCAGTGGTCTCCACACCACAACCAGAAAGGGCACCAGTATCACAGTGAAACGAGTAGAACCCGTCCCACACCCTTAGGAGGTGGACCACATGTATCAACACACACACACACACACACACACACACACACACACACACACCCTGCTGAGCACTGCGGTCACGCTCATGAGCACTGCTACCAGATGTGTGACTGGGCAAGTACCACAAGAAAGTGTGTGAGCCACAGCCAGGTCAACAGCTGCAGCCCAGGAACAGAACTGATGGTGTGTATAGGTCTGCTGGCCCGGGCTTAAAGCTGCAGGTGGGTCATTTCTGCCTTCTCAGGTTTGGTGTTTGGGTCACACCCAGCAGTGCTCAGGTGCTAGGCTGGTACTCAGAGGCACCTCTGGTGTTGGAGATAGTTTGGAGGTAGAATCTGTGGCTTTGGCAGGCAGGGCCAGGTCTGCTCTCTCCAGTCCCACAGCCTTTCCTTTTCACGCTGATGACAACTCAGTCTGAGAGTCTCCTTCATCTGTGTCCTATTTCACTGCTTTGCCAAATGAGGCTCAGCAAGGCCCTCACGGCCGTCCCTGGTCACGGCCCCCTGTCTTTTCTCCTCTGCGCAGACAGGAGTTATGCCAGCAGCACAGACGCATCTTGCAAAAATTCACAGACTCAGATTCAGCGAGCCTGGAGCAGGGCCCGAGATGCTGAGTCCAGGCAGTGTTCCTGTGCTCCACCGCCTGTGCCCACCAAGTAATGAGACACGCCCCCGTGCAGTGCCCCTGGCCCGAGCTGAGCACACCCTTCAGGAGAGCTTGTTTCAGAAAACACAAAATTCATTTGAGGGAAGCCTCCATTCCACTTGGCTTCCTGCAAAGACCAGGTGGAGGAAAAAAAGAGGGTCCAGGAATGCATGGATGAGATCAAGGAAAAACAGAGAAAAGCCATGATTGCCTCAAGTGTGGGGTTAAGCAATTCTGCACCAGCACCCAGACGCTGGGGGGGGTGGGGGGGGAGGAGACAGGGGGAGGGGGCTCTCCCCACGTTCCTGTGTGTCTGTGTCTTCCACTCCAGGCTGCACAGAGCACCCCCTTGCCCTGTCTGCTGCTTGCACACGGGGGAAATTTCCCATGCAAGCCTGACTCTCTCCCTCAGCCACTTCATCATTTTAGGTATTGGGAGCTGTCCCCTCCCACCCAGGCCTCCCCCCCCCCACCCCAGACTAAGTGGGGGAGAGGAGGAGGGCACTCACAGGAAGAGCAGCGGGTCCCTTCTTCCCACACTCCAAATTTGGACCTGCCTGGAGGGGGGATCCTCCTGGATTCTCAGCCTCAGGGTGCCTGTAGGGCTGGGGTGCGGGTGGGTTCACTGATTTACAGGTTCAGGGTGGACATGTGTGATCATCACCCCTCCTTCCTCCTCCCCACTTCCTTTGTGCTTGCACTCAGTCCTTGGTGCCCTTTGGGTCTTTATTCCCCCCCCCGCCCCTCTTTATTTAAACACCTGTGATTTAATTTGTTCACGATACGTTTAGTTTCGAGCATGCAGTACTCCAGCACCAACCCATCAGCAGTGTGACTTTCTCTCCGCCATGGTCCCCATTTTCCCAACCACCCCCGAAGCCCGCCCCCTTAGCAGGCACAACACAATTTATTGTATATTGTTTCTTACAACTAACTGGCTAATGAATTATCAAAAAATACTTCAGTAAAAAAGAATTTGTATCTCACAATAGGGTGATTAAGAACCTCTCTGAGGCTTTACTAAGCTGCTTGCTGCCAGTTGAACCTTCTGTGTTATTGTTTTTCGTTTATTGAGCTTAGTTGGCTTCGATGTTATTTTCCCATCTATTTTGGCGTGCTCCTACTGGGATGTCAGTATTGTAGATTTGGAGGTAACACATTTGGAAGTAGTGTGCCCACAAATGCAGTTCCAGAAACTCCAGGGTACATTAACTGGGCCGTAAGTTCACATGGTGACAGTTGTGGGATGTGGGAGTGGCCGTGGAGGCTTCTGGAAGCAGGGGTGGGTGGGAAGGCTGCCTGCCTGCCCCCACACTGAGAAGACTCAGTTTGAAGACCAGTGTACCTCAAATATCCGGCCATTTGGTGTCTGCAGAGATTAGCCTCGGAGCAGTGGAGTGAGCCATTGGCCTGGCGGCGGCTGTGCCGGTGTAAGTGTGGCCACTAAGACCTCAGCAAGGACTCAGCCCACCTCCCTCTTCAGGGCATTTAGGAATTTTCAGCCAGAAGACCAGTGTGCTTGTGGATTTTTGCGACTTGCTTGATCTCTCCTTTTGGTCTTTAGAGGGCTTGTAGGCCCGCAGTATCGGGGAGTAGATGGTCACCCCACTTCTATGTCTGAAGGCTGAGGCGATCTCCTGCTGGGCACTGCAGCTTGGGCAGCCCTTCACTCCTCAGCTGGGAACGCGGTCATTGGCAAGTCCCCGTGCCTTCACCCTGTCCCAGCAGCCTTGGCTCCTGTTCCCGATACCTCTTCACTGGCTGTCTCCCTGCCATGGGGAACCCCAGTACATTCCTGCAAAATTCCAGCTCAGAGCAGCCGTAAGTCCTGATTACAGCTCTAATAAGGATTTTTTTTTCCAGGAAGGGGTGATTTATACCCACAGAAGGAAATTTTTAAAAATCAGAGAAGTAGCATTGGTTTATAACATGTAGGTCTCAGATGCTCATCATTACAAACGAACATCTGTAGAACTCATTAAAAGTGGAATTCCCTCCTTCAGCATACAACTTTTGGTAACCACAAGTGATCTTATGGTCTGAAAGTTGTTTATTTTTTAATTTAGTGCAATCATCTGTGTCTTTTCTGTGTGTACCAGCCATGAGTTGAAACCATGCCGGGTCTGTCTCCATTGGACCGATTTCACAAAGTGTCATACTCTATCTGCCTCGATTGGTCCAGGCGTTGGTGCAAGTGGCAGGGTCTCATCCCTTTTTTCCCCACAGAGGAGTAGCGTCCTGTTGTTCAGAAAGATCACCTCTTCCTGATGCAATTGTTTGTGGATGTGCCCATAGGCTGCTTCCTGTGACTAGCCAGAAGTGCTGCCGCATATCCTTGCATGCAGAGCCTCCCACCCCCTTTCAAGTCTCAGCCCACCTTGCTCTCCTGTCTGCTCCCCTGTCCCCCAACAGGGCCACAGAAGTCAGCCTTGAGTGGCCCTGGGTTCCTGGAACACAGGTGGCTAACCACCTGCCCTCCCAACCCCCAGCAGTAAAAGTGGAGGCACATCTCTCTTGGAATTGGGCTCCTGCATTCTTTCGAGAACACAACCAGGCAGGATAACTGGATCTGTGGGATTGCTATTCCTCCTCCTTTGCTTTCTTCACCCCCCCCCCCCATCCCTTCTCTCTGCAGGCTCTCCAGCTCCTGAGGCATCCTGTCTTCTGGATTAGAGCCAAGAAAACGGCTATTGTTATTACACCCCAGGAAACAAAACCAGGACTCCATATGCTGCTTCTGGGTCGGGCATGTCCTGAGGAAAATGTTTCCTGTTGACAAGTAGTCGCTCCCTCTGGCAATGTTTACTTTTTCCTGAGACTTCTGTTGAAATCTCTGCCTTGTATTGCTTGCTGCAGGGGAGTTTGGGGGGCTAGGAGGGCACTTCTGGTTGGTTTTTATTATTATTATTGTTGTTGTTTGTTTGGGAGACATACCCAGATGTGCTCAGGACTTACTCCTGGCTCTGTGCTCAGGCATTACTCTTGGCTGGAGAGACCATTTGGGGTTCTGGGTTTGCCGTATGCAAGGCAAGGACCTCATTCACCTATTATGTCTCTTAACCATGCCCTTGCAGGGTGAGGAGTGGGGACCAGGCTGTTAGCCCCACAGGGCTTGAGCAGTCCCTATCAGCAGCAGTGGTCTCTTACCTACCTCCTTGCTGCACTCAGGGTGCCCATCTGTCTGGGAGGAAGCTGGCAGGGAGGCTGGAGCAGAATGAAAGTGTTAGAATCACATGTATAAACAGTGAGGTCAGAGAAAGAGACAAATACAATGCCATTTTCCGGCCAGTCATCCTCTGGTGCATAAAAATGGGCTTTGGGGCCCCCCACGGGCCCTCCCTGTTCGGTTCCCTCGCCCTTGGCTGCTGGCGCTGCCGAGGTGCTCAGTCAGCTCCCTGGTCTACTGTCGGCCCCGTGGCTCCTGGTTCCAGGCCCAGACCGACACCAGCTCAGCCCCTCTGCCTCTCCCGAGCGGGGAGAGAGCTCACGGGGAGAGAAGCATCGTGCCAGCGCTGGGCCCGCCTCTCCTCTCTGGGCGCTTCGTGAGCCTCCCAGGGATGAGGACGGCAGGCAAAGACGTCACCTTTCTCGGATATGGTCTCCTCCTGCAGTCTTCAGGTAAGGAGGGGCTGGAGGGCAAAGTAGTGTCCTGGGATGCCTCAGCCTGAAGGGCAGGAGGAAGGCTGCAGAACACGGGGGAGAGAGAACTCAGCCATCCGAAGAGTGTCAGAGAGGCTCTGGGGAAGGGCCTCGCGGAGCTGTCTGCCATTTGCCGCCAGTGTATGACAACCGCAGCTGCCGTTGGAACAAGGTGCTTTTTTTTTTTCCTTTTTGGGACACAGCTGGCCATGCTCAGGGGTCTGCACTCAGGAATTACTCCTGGTAGTGCTCGGGGCTACCAGGGGATGCTAGGTATGGATGCTAGGGATGGATCTCGGATCGGCTGAATGTGAGGCAAATGCCCTACCCCACTATACTATGTCTGATATATATATATATCAGCAGTGCTCAGCAGTGCTCAGCCCCACAGAGCAGCCAGAGCTGTGATGCTCTGGCCCTGGCAAAGCAGCACACAGTGGCCACCAGGCCTGCACTCCGAGGTTGGGGAGGATAGAAGGGATAGAACTCGGGGCCTGGTATATGCTTGGCTTGTGTTCTGCCCCTTGAGTCAGATCCCCAGCAGGGAGCTGCAGACAGAGGAAATCATAGGGTGGAAGTGTTGCTGGCTGGGGTGGGGGGTAGGGGGAGCTGGGTAAAGTCCGTGCATTTCTTCAGGTATGCCAGATGACCTTCATGCCTCTGTCAATATTCCCCGTGCCGTGCTGTCCGTGTAAATCTTCCCGTTTACAGAAGCCTCTCAGGGTCCCACCGGGTTTAATGCTCTCTCGTCAACATCTGAAGTTCACAGAAAATTTTTTTGTTTGTTTGATTTTTGGGGTAGAGTTGGTGGGGGGAGGCTACTCCGGACTCAAAGCCTGGGGAGGGGGCTGCTCTTCCCAGTGCTCAGGGGACCGTTCACGGCTGGGCATGGACCCAGACCTCCAGCAGCAAAGCCTGCTTTAGTCTTTTGAGCTTCCTCGCCGACCCTGGAATTCTTAATCATTTTGGAACAAAGAATCTACATTTTAATCCTATCTTGGGCTCTGCACGTCATGTAGTACCAAGGGCCATCCCTGAATTTCCTGGCAGTGCTTTTTTGGGGTTATATTTTCCTTCCCATTAAAACAACTTTCTGGTCACAGAAGGGCCATTACGATGTGGATCTGGGCCCAGAGCTACATTCGGGTTCAGCCCAGATGGAGGATTTGAGCTCCAGGTTTCAGGAAGAAGGTTCCTGGATGAAGGGGGTGACAGTTAAGAAACACAGCTTGGCACCCTCAGCCAGGTATCAGCCCCCCTACCCACACGTCTTTGGTGGTGACGTGTCTCTCTGTCAACCATATGGGTTTGCTTATTTGTTTGTTTTAGTTTGGCTTTGGGGGTCACACCCAGAGGTACTCAGGGGTTACTCCTGACTCTGCATGCACCCAGGAATTACTCCTGGCAGTGCTGGGGGGACCAGATGGGATGCGGGGGATCGAATAGCACTCTAGCTACTATCCTCTGCTCTGGCCCCTGCCGGCAGCACGTGATGCAAACGTCCTACCTGCTCATCTTAGGGAGTCCCATTCGGTTTTGCTTATTCGCCCCAAATTCCATGACTGTTCACTGAGTCAATTGGGAGACAGTGTTGTGCTAAAGGGGTTCCCCAGCTACAGCGGGTGATATTGACATCAGTGGGGAAATTGTAGGCTGGGAGGCTTGTTAGGTAATGCTATTGTGTCTGAGTTAGGTTTCTGGGATCTATAGGATTTCTAGTTATCTCAGAGAAAAACCTTTGTCCTAACCTTTGTCCTAGGGGATATCTTGCTAAAGGTGAGGTTTCATGGTGGTCTGTAACCTACTTTTAGGTAGTTCCAGGACAAAATATATGTTCATATATTTGAATTAATGTATTTACATAAAATAGATCAGAGTTAAGCATGGTTGAATACCATGTTCTTTTTATCAGTATGTTACACAGCCTAACACCATGCAAAATTAAAGTTTTCCCTTGAAATGACTTCTGATGGCATGCTGTTTTTTTTTCATGACATATCATTATTAAAAGTGGTTCCAAGGACTGGAACGATAGTACAGCATGTAAGGCACTAACCCAGGTTTGATCTCAGGCATCCCATTAGCTTCCCCATGTACCACCAGAAGTGACTCCTGAGCGCAGAGTCAGGAGTAAGCCCTAAGTGTCATTTTGTCTCAAAAAATTTTTTTTAAATGGCTACAAATAAATAGATCAGTTATGTAAGAGAAAAGTGTGATTGTGTTATAAATGTTTCCCATTGAAAACCATATATCCTGAATATAATATACTATACACTGTCACTGTCCTCCCATTGTTCATCGATTTGCTCGGGCCGGCCCAGCAACGTCTCCATTTTTTTGAGACTTGTTGTTACTGTGTTTGGCATATTGAATACGTCACGGGTAGCTTGCCAGGCTCTGCT
>JAOXYA010000338.1:0-14737 GCA_028565675.1 Sorex palustris | reverse complement strand
GGGCCCCGGCCCCGGCCCCCCACCCGGGCCCCCGGCGGGCGCGCGGCTCTTCCGGGCGCTGCGCGACTTTACCGCGAGCTGCGCCGACGAGCTGAGCGTCAGCCGCGGGGACCGGCTCCTGGCGCTGCGCGAGGGTCGCGACTACATCTTGGCCCGCAGGGTCTCGGGCCCGCCCAGCGCGGGGCTCGTCCCCACCACCCACGTGGCCAAGGCCACCCCCGAGGCGCTCCCGGACCGCCCGTGAGTAGCACCGGGGTGGGGCGCAGGGCTGCGGGGCCACCTGTCCCTCCGGGAGCCGTCGGGCTCGTCGAAGGCAGTGCTGACCTGTGGGCAGGAGAGGGCGAGGGCGTCCCAGCCAGGTGAGAGGGGCTCACGCCCCGCTCCCTCCCGGGTTCGCTCTCCCCGCGCGCTACCGACCGCTGGGGTCCAGCGTGGGAGGCCTGTCTGCTGCAGGCTTCAGGGGGCACCCTGGAGGCTCGTGGAAGCCGTCCCCACCCTCCCCCCAGCAGACTGCCAAGGCTAGGGCAGCCCCGACACCTGGACCTTTGCCAGTGGAGGGAGGGAAGGAGGAGTGACCCTCAGGGGTCTCCCTGGAGGTGGCAGGTGGACACAGGACACAGGCCTCAGGTTTCGACCCAGTGTTCCTTCTCCTACGTGCCCTGCTGGCCCTGAGCCTCCTGACCACCCAGTCTCCCAGGGCTGGTCCAGGGGGTAGGTCCTGGCCCCACAGGGGGGCTAAAGGGACGTGTTCTCCCTCCTGGCCTAGTGTGGGGCACGTGACCAGAGCCAGCAAGTGGGCCTGTGGCACTGTCCCTAGCTGGGCAGGCCCGAGCCCTGGTCACGTCCTTTGTAACAGCTGCACCTGGTGGCCTCCTGCCCCCTTTTCCCCACAGTCAGGTGGGGTGCCTGTGCCGGCGCCTCTGTGCCCCTGTGGCAGGAAGGCTCCAGCCCTCCCTGCCTCCTGGCGCTGTGGGCAGTGCCCTGGGCAGCTCCGGGAGTGGCCGGCAGGACAGTGTGTGGGCTAGGGGTGCTCTGGTTAATGGCTGTTTGCTGGTGTGAGACGAGATGAAAGTGCGACACTGGCTGGCTACGCACGTCATTAGTCCCGGACACCTCCCGGCCCAAAGACCCCCGAGGAGCGCCCTGGAGAGGCTGCTCCCGGCTTCCCCCGTGTCCCGAGGGCATCCCCCACTCTCAGACCTGCCATCACCTCCTCGGGGAGCCCCTGAGCCCCTCAGGCTGCTGCCTGCCAGCACCCCCCAACTCCCTGTCCCCTCTAGCCAGTCCCCTCTCAGTGCCTGGACCACCCTACTTCCCCCTCATGTGGGCCACCCCCCACATCCCCCGTGCAGGCCTGGCCCTTCTGTCTCCTCAGCAGGGCCGTCTGTCCAGGGCTGCTGCGGGCCTCCTTGCCCCGGCTCTGGGGCTCCTTCTGACTCCTTTGGGGGCCTGTGGGTCCCTTCTGCTCCCGTGGGCTCTTGTAGCCCTGCCTCTGCTGCCCACTGGATGAGGGTCACTCCCTGGCCGGGTCCCCAGAAGCTGTGGCAGGGGATGCCTGGGGTGGAGCTGGCATGGGTGTGGGGACCCCGGCTGGGCCTTGGGGACAGCAGAGAGGGGGTGGGGAGCCACACCTCCGGAGAGCACCTGGGAGTGCAGCAGGGGCCGCCCTGAGGGCCCGGCCTGGGTGGGGTGGGGACCTGCCTGCTTCCTCCCTCCCTGCTGCCCTGGGCAGTGCCCCTGGCACTCGCCTGGAGAGCCCAGCGGTCCCTGCAGGGCTCAGCCTCCTGACTGCGGGGTGTGGCCAGAGCCGAACCGTGCCTCCCCTCCCCCGCCTGCCCAGCCTGTCAGCCCAGGTCTGGCTGCAGAGGGGCTGCTGGCCAGCCGGACGGGCTCACCTGGGCCACTGCCCGCCCTTTGCAGCTGGTTCTTCAGCCGCATCAGCCGGACCCAGGCCCAGCAGCTGCTCCTGTCTGCCGCCAACGCGCCAGGCGCCTTCCTGGTCAGGCCCAGCGAGAGCAGCCACGGGGATTACTCGCTCTCAGGTACCCAGCACTCAGGTGCTCTCAGGCCCCACCTCCTCCCTCGCCCAGTCGCAGGGGAGGGCAGGCGCCTTCCCTCGCTCTCTCGTTCTCATTGCTTGTCCCCCACCCCTGACTCTCGTCCACGCATCCCGTCACGCCCTTTTCTCTCCTCTTACTCCGAGACGTACTCGTTCCTGAGTAATCAATCACTGAGCGCCTGTGCAGTGTGGCCCCTTGCGGGCCCATCTCACTGGTCACTCCTCCACCCCACCACGGCCACCTTGGGAGCTGCGGGTGGAGGAGTAGACCCAGACGGGGCCTTGTGTCTGTGTCTGCAGTGCGGGCGCAGGCCCGGGTGTACCACTACCGGATCTGCACAGTAGACGGGGGGCTGTCCCTGCAGAAGGGACGGCTCTTTCCCAGCCTGGATGAGCTGCTCGCGTACTACCAGGCCAACTGGACGCTTCTCCAGAACCCGCTGCTGCAGCCCTGCGTGCCCCAGGTGAGTGGCCGGGGCTGCCCACAGCTGCCACGTCCGTCTGTGGGCCCCAAGGAGGAGGACACCGGTCCCCTCCGTCTGTCTCTGGCGGGGGGGGGGGGCGGGATGCAAATCTCACAGGAGAGGCTGTTGAGGAGACAGCCCTGGGCCACGCCGTCCCGTGAGCCGGTTCCTCTGGTCCCCTAATGACAGCCCGGCCAGCGGCTGTGATGAATGTTTGTGGACGGATGTCCGGTCCGGCCAAGGTGCCACTTAGGCTCCTGAGCAGTTAGGGCCTGGCTCCGAGGTCAGTGCTGGTCAGTGACTGGGCGCCCCCGCAGACACCGGCGGAGCAGGACGAGTGGGAGCGGCCGCGTTCCGAGTTCCTGCTGAGGAGGAGGCTGGGCCGAGGCTTCTTCGGGGAGGTGTGGGAAGGCCTGTGGCTGGGCTCCGTGCCCGTGGCCATCAAGGTCATCAAGTCAGGTGGGTGAGGCCTGCCCCGGGCCCGGGCCCAGTGCTGGGCGGGTCCTGGAGCCGAGCCTCTCACGCAGCCGACATGAAGCCCGCCGACCTCACCCAGGAGATCCAGACGCTGAAGAGCCTGCAGCACGAGCGGCTGATCCGGCTGCACGCCGTGTGCTCGGCCGGCTCCCCCGTCTACATCGTCACAGAGCTCATGCGCAAGGGCAGCCTGCAGGCCTACCTGGGCAGTGAGTGTCCCCGGGGTGGGCATGGGGGACAGTGGCGGCCATCCCGAGACCAGGCGGGGGCAGGCCTGACCGTCCTGGGTCCGAGGGGCCCGAGGACTTGACACTGACCTTTCAGTGGCAGACGGAGACACCCCCGCCCGCCAGCCCCCTCGAGCACCTCCGCAGCTGCAAGCGGGGACAGGCTTGGGCCCACTCCCAAGGGCCCCGCTCCCAAAGCTTTGGCCCACTCCCTTGGGGGCCGCCCGGCTTCTGAGCCCGTCTCCCCGCAGGCCCCGAGGGCCGGGCGCTGGACCTGCCCCCTCTGCTGAGCATTGCCCGGCAGGTGTCCGAGGCCATGAGCTACCTGGAGGAGAAGCACATCGTGCACCGGGACCTGGCCGCCAGGAATGTGCTGGTGGGCGATGACCTGGCCTGCAAGGTGGCCGACTTCGGCCTGGCTCGGCTGCTCAAGGTTAGCTCGAGGCCACCCAGCGACAAGGGCTGGCGCGGGGGCGGGGGGTGTAGGGGGGCACCACAGCAACTCTCCATCCCAGGACGACGTCTACTCCCCCCGCAGCGGCTCCAAGATTCCCGTCAAGTGGACGGCGCCTGAGGCGGCCAGCTACCGCGTGTACTCCCAGAAGTCAGACGTCTGGTCCTTCGGGGTCCTGCTGTACGAGGTCTTCACCTACGGCCAGTGTCCCTACGAAGGTGGGCGCAGCACAGCGCCGCGCAGGGGTGGGGCGGTGCGGGCAGGGCTGCCTCCAAGCCCGCCCTGTCCTCTGCCCGCAGGCATGAGCAACCACGAGACGCTGCAGCAGGTCCTGCGGGGGTACCGGCTACCGCGCCCACCCGCCTGCCCTGCCGAGGTTTATGCACTCATGCGGGAGTGCTGGCAGGGCAGTCCCGAGCAGCGGCCGGCCTTCGCGGCGCTGCAGGACAAGCTGGCCGCCCTCTGCCGGCGCCTGCACCCCGCACTCACGTGACCCCTCGGCCCAGGACCTCAGCCCATAGCCGCCCCAGGACATTTGCTGCCATGACCCATCGCGGAGATGGATGTGCATGGGCACGCCCTGACACGGGTTTGCATGTGCTGGCATGCACTGACATGTGTTCATAGTGGCCAGCGTGTGCTGACTCCTGTAGACATGCACCCACATATTGACATGTGCCAACATGTGCAGACACACGGGCATGTCTCTACATGGCCCGGCATGCCCTGACATGGTGATGCGTGCTGGCGTGCCAACATGCATTTAAATGTTTCCGTGAGCTGATACGTGTCAACATGCACTGAGACATGTTTATGTGTGCCGATATACACCATGAGCACACGTGTTCTGGCATGTACTGACATGTTTACATAAGCTGACATGCTGTGATGCCTGTTTACATGAGTAGACACATGCTGACATGCACCAGTATACACTGATGTGTCACATGGGTGGGCATGTGCTGACATGTTGGCATGTGTTGACATGTGCAGGCACATGCTGGTTGTGTTGACATTTTGGTGCAGACTCACTCTGAGTGTGTCCAGCTGATGGGGCCCTGACGCCAGCGCGGCTGTGCTCTGCCCGGAGCTGTGGCTGGCACCAGGGCTCCTCAGCCTGGGGGTCGTCTGTGCTCAGCAGGGCCTCCTGGGGTCCCCCTAGGGTCAGGATCGACGGGGCACCCCAGTGTTCCCCAGCATGCCCGTGGCAGTGGGCTTCATGCATGCACGCAGTGCCCGGGCCAGCAGGGCCTGGGGGACGAGGTCTCCCTTCCCCACCCTCACTGCTGGAACAGATCTGCCTGACTCTGACGTCTAGAGAGATGGGTCAGGCTGGGGCCAGGGACCACCTTGGGACTCAGGGGAGCAAGATGGGGGGCTGGAGGTAAGGGGCAAGTCCCAGCCCTCCCGGGATCCCCAAACTGTCAGCTGAGCCCCAGAGGACTTGGGGCAGAAGGCAGGGCTGCCCACACCTCGTTGCTTCCTGGGGACCCCTGTCCAGAGTCTGCCCAGGCAGAGCCCAGGAGCCTCAGAGCAGAGAAGGGAGGTGTGGGCTGGAGCACGGGTCTGGGGTCTGCAAGGGCAGTCCCCCGGGCCAGACGGTGGTGTGTGGTGGGCGTGGTGGCCCGAGGCCCGGGCAGGTGTGTGTGTGGGGGGGGGCAGGTGTGTGTGTGGGGGGGACCTGGGCGGGCACATTCCAGGTGACTGCGTCACCTGGCCCGGGGCCAGGAGTGCAGACTCAGCTCTTGCTTCCTGCTGTGAGTCACCTGCTCTCTGCACCCCGGCCTGGGGGCAGGGGTGGGCGGAGATGTTGTCTCAGTAAAGTGGTCCCCACTTCCACATGGCTCCCTGTGCTTTGTCCTCGGCCGCCCACCCCCACGGTGCCCACGCCCACGGCCCACGCTCTGCCAAGCTCGGAGTTCAGGGGCAGAAGGGCTTCCTGGCCAGGCGCAGGGAAGGGCGCGGGATGGGGCGCAGCCTGTTGCTCAGCAGCGGGAAGGGGTGTCCCGGGCCGGGTGGGGACAGCTGTCAGGGCCAGCCCCGCCCCTCCTGCTGCAGGTGGCCCCAGACGCAGTGGCAGGCAGAGAGGCCAGCTGGCGGATGCTGCCCGGCTCCACGCTCGCCATGGTGTCCCGGGATCAGGCCCCACAGTATGTGGCTCTCTGGGACTTTGAGGCCCGCACGGAGAAGGAGCTGAGTTTCCGTGAGGGGGACATCTTTTACGTGACCTTTAAAAAGGGCCAGTGGTGCATGGCCGAGCGGCAGGGCCCATCGGGCAGGGTCGTGGCCCAGGGCTTTGTGCCCCTCAACTACCTGGCCCAGATGGAGACGCTGGAGTCAGAGCCGTGAGTGTCCCCCACGGGCCCCGCGGAGGGGTGGCGGGGACAGAGCTCGCCCCGCGGCCAGAGGCTCGGTGGATTGTGCAGCACCTGTGGTGGGGGGTGGCGCCTGGGGGCATGAGGCATGGCCCCTTCCCTGGGCTGCCCCAGGACCCAGAGGACAGAGGGTCCACCATGGATGGCAGACATGGGCAGACGGGGAGGCTGGGCCTTTGGGGCGGAAGTGGCCTCACCGAAACCAGAGGCCTGCCCTACTTAGAAGAGCCAGGCGAGTTGCGACACCACCGCAGCCTGGCCCCACCCCAGTGCGCGCAGGGCCTGGCCCAGGGGCGCCCAGACCAGCTGCTGTGCCCACAGAAGGACCCAATCATGCCCAGGAGGCCCACACAGGCCCCGGCACCAGCAGCCCCGCAGAGGCGGCCCAAGGCCTCCACAGCAGCTTCCAGAGCCAGCTGAGGGGCGTGGGGCAGCTGCCAGCTGGCAATGGGCTGCCTGAGGGCGGGCAAAGGCCTGCAGCCGTGGGAGAGTGGGTCTGTGCGGGTAGGAACACGTGTATGGATTCATCGGGTCTGTGATGTGTGTCTGCCTGTCGCTGTGAATGTATGTGTGTTCGCGAGTATGCACGTGGTTGTGTGAATGTATGTGCACAGGCATGTGAAATGCATGTGTGTGTTCACGTGGGTCTGTGGATGTGTGTGGATGCAGGTGGTTGGTGTGGGTGAGTCGGTCTGTCTGGATTCATGTGTGCGTGTGCACGTGTGTGTGCACGTGTGCATTCATACAGGCACGTGTGTGTGTGTGTGAGTGGGAGTGGGTCCATGCATGCGGGTCTGTGCTGTGTGTGAATGTGTGAATGTGTGTGTTTGTGCACAGGATGTGAGTGTAGGTAGGTGCGTGTGGTGGATTCTCTGAGATCTGTGTGTGGACAGCCCTGATGGACTTTGTACATCCAAGGGACGGTACAGCAGGTGGGAAAATGACCACGAAGTCACCAGGCCCCCTGAGTTGCCACCTCTGGCCTGGGGCAGCTGCATGGCAGCTCAGGGCAGCTCCGAGCTATCGCTGGGGACCGGGCTTTTCCTGGGCCCAGAACCAGACATTTGGGGTCGATGATGGGCAGAGAGGGGCCTCAGGGCCTTGGGGTGGGCAGTGCCTGGGGCAGCAGGGCAGCAGGGCAGCAGGGTGCAAGGACAGAGGGTGATGCAAGGGGACCAGTTTCAAGGCAGCAGGCTGGGTAGTGGGGTCCTGGCAGAGGTCACGGGGTCGGAGGAAGGGTCCTGCAGGCTCAGGGCAGGGGTGGGGCTGCTGTGAGCTGTGGGCCTCTGGCAGGTGGTTCTTCGGCTGCATCTCCCGCTCTGAGGCGACACACCGACTGCAGGCCGAGGGCACTAGGCGAGGTGCCTTCCTGATCAGGGTCAGCCAGAAGCCAGGCGCCGACTACGTCCTGTCCGGTACAGCCCCCCCCCCCGACTCTGGGTGGCAAACCAGGATCCCTGGGTCCCGCCTCCTCACCCCACCCCGGCCCTTCCCCGTGCTGCAGTGCGGGACACGCAGACCGTGCGACATTACAAGATCTGGCGGCAAGCGGGGGGCCGGCTGCACCTCAACGAGGCCCTGCCCTTCTCCAGCCTGTCCGACCTCGTGGCCCACCACCGAGAGGAGGTCCTGACCCACGGCCTGCAGCTGACAGCACCCTGCAGCAAGGTGGGCCCCGCCAAGAGCCCAGGCGGCCCCCAGTCGGGTGTGTGCCACATCCGTGCGGCCCAGAGCTGGTCTCAGAGGCGTGGGGTTGGAGCCGGGCCCCTGCCTGCAGGGCCTGGAGCTCCCGGGGTTGGGGGGGGGCTGGGGGGGCAGGCCAGGCGCCCACCACCCTGAGCCCACCAGGAGGCTGACCTGGTGTCCCCTGTGGGGCCGTCTCCAGGATGAGCAGGAACCACTGCCCTACTGCGATGACTGGGAGCTACCGAGGGAGGAGTTCTCGCTCCACAGAAAGCTCGGCCAGGGCTGCTTTGGGGAGGTCTTTAAGGGGCTCTGGAAGGGCCAAGTCGAAGTGGCTGTCAAGGTGATTCCCAGAGGTGAGTGGGCCCTGGCCAGGCTCCGCAAAACCCACGGCCTCCTCCTGCCCCGGGTCCTCCCCGCAGGAGCCCCCCAGGCTTGGGCCCGCCCTCCCAGCGGAGGCCCTGAAGCCAACGTTGGGCCATTCTAGGCTGCAGAAAAACCTCCAGTCCAGACCTCAGGCCTCAGGCCTGAGCGCCGCTGGCCCCGGATTGGTCAATTGAGCGGCGTGGGAGTGGCGTTGGGCGGGGCCAACTCGGGGTGGGCGTGGCGGCCAAGGCCCCGCCCACGAGGTCCCGCCCTACAGCCGACCTCCGGCAGCAGCACATCATCTGCTCGGAGATCCAGACCATGAAGAAGCTGCGGCACAAGCACATCCTGTCGCTCTACGCCGTGGTCTCGGTGGGGGACCCTGTGTACATCATCACCGAGCTCATGCCCAAGGGGAGCCTGCTGTCGCTGCTGCAGGGTGAGCAGCCCGGGGGCTCGGCCTGGGCACGCCACCCCGCCCCTTCGTGTCCCACTCAGGACTTCCGGCAGGGGGAGGACGTGGGGCACACGAGGCAGAGGCCCACTCAGGTTCCCGTGGGCTCGGGGACCAACCGCTGCCGGAGCCCAGGCCACAGGCTGGCCCCACAGCTTCTCATCTGCAAGGCTCACTCTGCCTGCATCTGAATAGGCATGCACATGCTGCCACGTGGTGCGCACGCCACCCATATTGCATGTGCACACAGCGCACACACCCATACGCACACGGGTGCATGCACACACAGCACAAGCACTCGTGCACACAGGGCATGCATACACAGCACATGCACCCGTGTGCACACAGCACACCCATGTGCATGCACACTGCACGCACCCTTGTGCACACAGCACATGCATCCATACGCACACGCAGTGCACACATCCATGTGCACACACAGTGCATGTACCCATGTGCCCACATGGCACACACGCCCATGTGAACACACAGCACACCCCCCTGTGTACACACAGCACAGACACCCATGTGCACAAAGTACATGCACACAGCACACACACCATTGTGCATACTCAGTACATGCACCCACATGCATGCATACTACAAACATGCATAGTACACATATACAGTACAAACACCCATGTGCAAATACAGTGCATGCAGACACATACACCTATGTGCACATGCACCCATGTGCAAACACAGTGCACACATGCACAGCACATGCATGCTGGTGTGCAAACACAGTGCACACATGCACAGCACATGCATGCTGGTGTACGCATAGTGCATGCACCCCTGTGTGTGCACACACCCATGTGCACACACACAGTGTACCCCCATGCACACAAAGCACATGCACACATGTGCACACAACACACCCTACGAAATATACACAATACCAGCACATGTGCACACAAACGTACGCCCCATGTGATACACACAGCACATGCACACAATCCACGTGTGTACACACAGCACATGCCTCCCGTATTGGCTAGCGGCCCCCCATGCTGGTTTATGGCTCGTGCCTGAAGATGCAGCGCGAGGCCTGTGCCTGGGTTGGGCCTTGGGCTCTCCATAGTACTGCACGTGCAGGATGCCCTCCACAGTGGGCGCTGACTTCCTGCACCTCTAGTGAGGCTACTGGGCTGAGGGGAGGTGGGCACGTTGAGGCTGAGAGGCCTGGAGTCTGGCCGCTGACCCTGCTGGCAAACCTTTCCCTTGCTCCAGAGTCTGAGGAGACAGACCTGCCTGTGTCTGAGCTGGTGGACTTCGCATCGCAGGTGACCGAAGGTATGTGCTACCTGCAGTCACAAAACTACATCCACCGGGACCTTGCCGCCAGGAATATCCTTGTGGGAAAGAACAACATCTGCAAAGTCGGGGACTTTGGACTGGCCCGGCTCATCAAGGTAGGGCCCCGGGGAACAGGGACGGCCGGGGGTGGGGAGGCTTCCTCTGCAGAGCTGGGCTTTGCCGGGGTGCTGCTCCTCGCTCTGGCACCAGCGAGGGGAAGTGAGCTGGCAGGAGCCCCGCGGACAGCACATGTCCCTGCAGAGCCAGCAGGCACTGGGCTGCTGTGAGCATTCTGGATGGTCGTGGCACAGACGAATGTGTGTGCGTGGTGTGGCCGTACACTGGGGGTTCCAAGGCCCACAGGCTGTGAGGGCTCTGCCCGGGTACTCTGCCGTGGGAGTTTGCGCAGTAACTGGGGTGAGCTCTGGCGCCTACAAATGAACAGGGGCTAGAGAGACAGTACGGCAGAGAGGGCAGTTGCTGTGTGCAGCTGACCCGGGCTTAAGCCCTGCACCCCATGTGGTCCCCTGAGCCCTTCAGGAGTAGTTCCTGGATGCAGAACCAGGAGCCAGCCCTGAGCATCACCAGGTGTGGCCCAAAGACCAAAAAAAAGTAAATAAATGAACCAAATGAGCAATAAAACCTGGGGTGGGGGAGGGGGTGTCAGAGGCCCGAGTGTGTGCAGTGCATGTCGGAGCCCCGAACCCTGTGGCTCTCCCAAGCACGGAGCTGGGTGGCCCCCCAACATTCCCAAAGAAAGCAGCGTGAGCCAATCCTGGTGGTGCGCTGTCCCAGCCTCCCTTCTGTCCTGGTGGTTGGGTCTGGGGAGCTGCGGGTGGGCTGCCGTCTCCCCCCCCATCCTGTTGCAGAAGCACCAGGCCCGCCCCGAGATTCCAGCTTGCTTCCCTCCGAGGCTGGACGTTTCTAGAAAACGCTCCCCCTCACCCAGGCCATTAGCTGCAGTGGCCAGCTCCTGGGTCTGAGAAGAGAACCCACCTCTCCTGGGCACCCCAGGTCCGTGGCCACTACTGGCCCCCCAGAGTAGGTGTGCTTGCAGGAGGGCACGTACCTGTCCAGCGAGCGCCAAATCCCCTTCAAGTGGACGGCGCCTGAGGCCCTGACCCAAGGCCACTACTCCATCAAGTCTGACGTCTGGTCCTTTGGGGTCCTCCTCTATGAGATCTTCAGCAAAGGCCAGGCGCCCTACCCAGGTGCGGGCCCTCCCGAGGGGGCGGGAGCTGGGTACCTGCCCCAGGGGTGGGGCCTCCCAGGGGCGAGGGGCAGGCAGGGGGCAGCAGTACCCGCCTCAGTTCCTGGTGGTACTGGTTGCAGGTATGAGCAACCTCGAGGCCTCCCAGAGGGTGAACGCTGGCTACCGCATGCCTTGCCCGGCCGCGTGCCCACCTGCCATGCACAGGCTGATGCTGGCGTGCTGGCACAAGGACGCCGAGCAGCGGCCCTGCTTCCTGGTTGTGCAGGAGCAGCTGGGCGCCTTCAGCAGGTACGAGAACCCACTCTGAGCCCTCACTGAGGGGCAGTGCCGGACAGTAGGCGGGACGCATGGCAAGGTCAGCCTGGTCTGCCCACACTGTCTCCTGGACCCTCCGGACTTGGGGGATGGGGCACTGGTCCCTGCACTTGGGGCCTGGGCCCCTGTCCCTGTCCTCCCCCACGGCCATCGGCAGTGACCGCCGTGCAGGCTGCCAGAGGCTGCCGGGGCTCATGTGACTCTGAGTCACCCCTCCCTGCATCCAGTCAAGGGGTGGGCATCAGGACCAGCCTGTTCAGGCCTCTGCAGACCACCAGGCCCCAGGGGCTCCCTGCTCTGTCCCTGGTACCCCGTGGGGAAACCAACGCAGACATACCAGCAGCTGCCAGAAGGACCTAGAAGGGCTGGGCAGGCATGCTGAGCACAGGTCGAACCCCACATGCCCACAGGAGCCTGTTCTCAGAGGGGTCACACCTCAACCCACCCCACGCTGCTTGTTCGCCACTCCATGGTCTTGCCCAAGCTGCCCCAAACTCCCCAGGCTGGGTGGGACAGAGGTGACTGGCACCAGCCACGCTGCCTCATCTCCCCTGCTGGTGCCAGGGACTCCACATCCTCCTGGTGAGGGGTCCCCAGATCCAGAGGCCCTCCACCTGAGCTCCTGGAAGCAGCTCCCCTGCTTGGTACACGGCAGTGCATGGCAGCCACGGCACAGCAGTGCACGACGGCATGGCAGCGCACGGCATGGCAGCCACGGCACACCAGCCATGGCACAGCAGCCACGATATGGCATCCATGGCACGGCAGCACACGGCACGCAGCCACGGCTCAGCAGCCACGACACGGCAGCCACGATATGGCAGCCACAGCATGCAGCCACGGCTTGGCAGCCATGACACGGCAGTGCACAATGGCATGGCAGCGCACAGCACGGCACTCACAGCTCGAGAGCCATGACACAGCAGCCACAGCACGGCAGCCACGGCACGCAGCCACGGCGTGGCAGCCACAACACGGCAGTGCATGACGGCACGGCAGCGCACAGCACGGCAGCCACAGCTCGGCAGCCATGACACAACAGCCACAGCACGGCAGCCACGGCACGCAGCCATGGCGTGGCAGAGCACTCACACCCACTCACTCAGCAGGAGTTGTGGGGACCACGCAGAGATGCCGTGAAGCTGGGAGGCAGTGGGCACGTTCCAGGGGAGCTGCTACTCTATGGGGGCACTGTGGGGGCCGCTGAGGGGATGCTGTGGGGTCATTGCCAACCTTCGCCGCATTGGGATGAGGCCTCTGTCCGGGCGGGCAGCCTGTGGCCAAGCAGTAAACAATGGCTCCTCATCTGTGGTATCTGGCTGCTTCCACACTATGGAGGTCATGGGCGTGGGGGGCTGGACCAGGCGCCCTGGAACCTGGACAGCGCAGCCACCATGGTCCTGCTGGTGCCCCAGGTCCGGCACCCCCTGTGCTGGGAAGGGGACTCGGCCTGGACATCCCTCACTGTGGCCAGGAGCTGCAAGGTAGATTTCCAGAAGGAAGCAAGCTGGCGCCCCAGGGCCCTGGGTCAGCCTTGGGGAGCCCCAGCGAGAGGAAGGGGTTGTGGTGATCTCCCACGCCACTGCATGCGTCCCTGGCCTCCAGGGGTGCACTTAACCTGGTGGTAACCCTGGGAGGCCAAAGGGCAGTGCAGGAGACATGCCATGTCCTGCCTGAGGCTGAGACCCTGCTCACGCAGCCCGGGAAGGAGCTCCTGGCTGCTCTGGGAGCGGAGCGGCAGTGGGCCAGGGAAGGGCTGAACTGGCCAGGCCCTGCCAGCTGCACCCTGTACCCCACGGCCTCCCCCTCGCCAGCTGAGCCCCTGCACCCCGGAGCAGAGTCCCCCTGCTGTTTTCCGTCCACGGTTGCACCCCACCACACTACTACTCGTCTACTCCCATGGGCCACCCGGGGGGGCCCTCGCCTGAGCTATGACCCTGTGGTGATCTGGGCATAGCAGTTCTGGCGGTGCCTCAAGGGTTGCTGGGTTCCAGGGTTCCTTTAGAGAGGAAACTGTGGGAGGTGGGAGAGCAAGGTCAGTTACACCCCACATCTTGGCGGTGCCCGGGGCCACCTCCCTGCCAGGCCAGGCCTGAGCTCTGCCCAGCCCCCACTTCTGCACACAGCCCACCCGGGATCCATCCCCGGCACCCCACGTGGTCCCCAGTGCCCGCCAGGAGTGAGCCCTGAGCACAGCCGGGTATTGCCCAATCCTCTCCAAAAAATCCCAACAAAATCCAAACAACACGAAACAAGCCGCCCCTAGCCCCATGCGAGGCTCCGCCCCAGCCTAGTCCACCACGACCCCAGACCAGCGAGTCCCCGACCCCCCACCCACCGCCAATGGTTAGGCCACGCCCCCAACACTGATGCCCCGCCACCACATTCCTGGGACAACTTGGCTCGCCCAGGTTGCTCCCGGTTCCACCCCTGGGATAGCGAGGCCCCACCCCCAACAGCGAGCCCTCCCCGAGAGCGAGGCCCCGCCCCCAGGTTAGTGAGGCCCCGCCCCCAACAGAGAGGCCCCGCCCCGATAGCGGGGGGGGGGGGGCGCGTCCCTGGCTGCTGCGGAGAAGGTGCAGAAGGTGAAGAGGAGGGTGGGGTGCAGAAGGGGTGGAGAAGGCGGAGACCAGGAAGGGGCCTGGTCTGAGGGTGCGCAGGAAGGGCTGCTGCTCGCGGGTGTAGGATGTTTGCGGAGGCAGAGGGTTGCCTGCCCTCTGGGACCCTTCGCTTGAGGACCCCGGAGGGCCCGACCCTCCCTCTGTGTCAGGCTCTTTCCTGACTAGTGCCGGGGTCTGGGTAGGCTTTTCGGGCCTCGGACAGACGAGAAGCTGCAGGTCAGACAGACCCACGGCCCCCTGGGACGAGGCTTCCTCAAGGATGCTCCAAGGCTGCTGGGCCTGTGTCCGGCTCCTCAGCCAGGAAAGGAGGCCTGAGCCTTTACCAGGCCCTGCACAGCCACCTGTGGCCCGCCTGGGCCGGGCATCATCCCGGTGACCCTCCCCTGCGGCCCCAGCGGGTCCCCTCACCTGCCAGGTCTCCAGCAGCACGCAGGAGGCAAGGGGATAGTGTGAGCCAGGTGGGGCCAGGACACAGCCCAGCACACCCTGCAGCTCACCAGAGGCTCCTCCCCGGAAATGAGGGCTTCAGGAGAACCCCTCCCCGCCTCTCTGGGCTGCTCTGCCTGCCTAGGGCCTCACTCTGCTTCCCACTCAGGTGTGACCCTACTGTGGGTCAGGCTCAAATCTGCCCCACCCCACCCCTGCCCTCCCCCTGTTTTCTTTTTATTTATTTATTTATTTATTTATTTTTATTAGTGAAACACCATGAGGTGCAATTATAGACTTACAA